>VDFB02084203.1:0-126531 GCA_007258455.2 Sequoia sempervirens | reverse complement strand
CAAACCTTAAACCCTAAAATATTAAACCCTCTAACCTCAACGCAATACCCTCAACCCTCAACCCTATACCCTCAACCCTTAAACTCTCTACCCTAAACCCTAAACCCTCAACCCTTAATCCCCCAACCCTAATTCCTCAACCCTTAAAATCTAACCCTAAACCCTTAATCCCTCAACCCTTAATCCCTAAACCCTCAAATTTCAACCCTTAATCCATCAACCCTCAACCCTTAAACCCTAATCCCTCAACCCTCAATCGTTAAACCCTAATCCCTCAACCCTTAAATGCTTAAACCTCAACCCTCAACCCTCTACAATATATATTAAACACTGACCCCTCAATTATCAACCATCTACCCTATACATTGGATCCTCAACCATAATACCTCAACTATAAGGAAGCTAAGGTAGTAGAATAACTTCATAAACTAATCTTGAGAGAAGAATAATGATTTTTTTTTATTGATCTTTAATAGTTACAAAAACTTAAACACAAATAAACATAAATATCATGCATACCACAACATCGTGATTTACGTGGGGAAAACCCTTTAGGGAGAAAAACCCCACACTCCAAAAGCCACCCAATATATTATTTAGTGAATAAAAAAGATTACAGTATACTTGCACAACAAGATTCTCATAGGAGTATCACCATTAGAGATCAAGAGACAACATGACTGCTATGAGACTCTCATAATACATCATTGTCTCTACCGCAACCATAATACAACACCCTCATAAAATAGGGTTACATTATAGGGCAAGACAGGCCAAAAAATATCCACCATTAGATCTAAAACCTAATAATTAATGGTCTATATTTACAATGTATCATTTATGTAATGTATGCCGACCATTTTAGTAGTTTCCTAAAAAAGTTAACAAAAAATTCTTTACACGCATGTCCCACTCCTCCCCTTGATGCCATTATATATTACACCTATCAGTGTAACTAGGATATATATATATATATATTCATATATATCCTATCAACAATAACATTTATATAATTGTAAGGTTAAGACATATTTTCCAAACAAATCTCCCACTTGTCGAACACCTTACAAGAGCAACAAGAGGGAGTAAACATTATATCTTAATTGCTAGGGGCTGAAAGGCCTATAATCTTTGAGCACTATCTGAACTTCTTTGTGTTCATAGGCTTAGTTAAGGAATCAACAACATTCATCAAATTCTCCACTTTAACCAACTTCACCTTTCCATTTTTGACCTTATCTCAAATAAAATGATACTATACATCAATGTGCTTGGTCCTACAATAAAATGTCAGGTTCTTGGCTAGACATATTGCACTCTGACTATCACAATAAATTGTCAATACACCTTATTTTATTCCAATATCTAAACATAGTCTCTTAAGCCAAATGGATTATTTACAAGCATGAGTAGCTGCCATATACTCTGCTTTAGTAGTGGACAAAGCAACCACAACCTGTTTCTTACTCATCCAACTGATTGAACCACCAAATAATGTAAACACATAAGCACTGGTGGATCGTCTGTTATCAATATCACCTTCCTATTTTGAATCCACATAACCATGAATATCAAGGGAAATCTCATCTTCAATCATATTACTATGATAAAATAAGGAATAATTTGATGTATCATGCAACTATCTGAAGACCCTTTTAACTGCATCCCAATAAACTCTACTAGAATTAGACATATATTTGGAAAGAACTCCCACTACTTGGGAAATGTTTGGTCTAGTACAAACCATAACATACATAAAACTTCCGACTACACTCAAGTAAGACACTCTGCTCATTTCTTCCATCTCTGATGGAGATGTTGGACAATCTAAAATAGATAGCCTTGTTCCAAGAGAAAGGGGAACACATAATGACCTACAATCCTGCATGTTAAATCTCTGTAAAATTGAATTGACATACTTACTTTGGCCAAGCCGTAACTTTCTGTTCTCTCGATCTCTTTTAATTTCCATCCCAAGAATGTGTCTAGCTACACCAAGGTCTTTCATTTCAAATTTAGTAGCAAGTTGAGATTTTAGTTTTGAAATCATACCTTTCCCTTTGCTAATAAATAACATATCATCAACATATAATGCAATAAACAGGAAATGATCATGATCAACTTTTTTATAAACACAATGATATGATTTAGAATGCTCAAATCCAGAACTCAATACATATGTATCAAATTTATGGTACCAAATCCTAGGACTCTATTTTAAGCCATACCAAGATTTCTTCAATTTGCAAACCAACTTACTTTTACCTTTCACCACGTAGTGCTCTGGTTGTGTCATATAAATATCCTCCTCCAAGTCACCATGAAGGAAAACAATTTTCACATCCATTTGCTGAACCTCAAAATCATAAGCAACAAAAATACCAAGCAATAATCTAATGAATGTCATTTTTTGCAATAGGAGAGAATATCTCACCATAATCAACACCCTCAACTTGAGAGTAACCCTTGACAACCAACCTTGCTTTGTATTTCTCAATATCTCCATCTAAACCAATATTTTTCTTGAACACCCATTTTCAACAATTTCTTTTTGTCCTATAGGCAATGGTACAAGATCCCATGTATCATTATTTTTCAAAGATTCCATTTTTTCATCCATAGAAATCTTCTAGGATTCTGCATCATTCATACCTAATGCCTCTTTTATAGATTTGGATTCATCCATGTTAGTATTCAAAGCAAAAATACATCTCCAATCATCAAGTGCATACCTTTCAGGTGGTCGTCTATTCCTTGTAGACCTACGAACAAGTTGGGTTGGAGGTTCTTCCTCCTCTTTTGAATATTCAGATCTAGATAAGCTCTCCTCAACTTCTTGTCTATCTATGGGCCTCGGTTCAAATTTCTTAGGTGTAGAAGGAAATTGAATCAAATCTTCTTGTTTACTTTGTTCTAGCTGCGATGTAACAAAAGAAGGCTTAGTTTCTCTAAAAATAACACTTCTACTATTAATTACCTTTTGTGTAATAGGTTCCCAAAGTTTTTATCCTTTCACACCATAACTGTATCCGATGAAGATAGATTTCATAGCCTTGTTCTCCAACTTTTTTCGCTTCTTCTTTAGCACATGTGCATATGCCTCACAACCACTCTAAGATTTCTTAATGAAGGCTTGCGACCCAACCATGCCTCTATAGGTGTCTTATCAACAAGAGCTTATGTAGGAGACCTGTTAATCAGGTAACATGCACTGGAAAAAGCTTCAGCCCAAAACCTTTGTTCTAGGCCAACACCACTCAACATACTCCTAGCCTTCTCCTATTCATTCTTTCTACAACTCCATTCTATTGTGGAGAATACAAAGTTTTCTTTTGTTTATGAATACCACAATATTTATAGAATCTATCCAAATCGTTAGAGAAAAATTCACCACCATTATCAGTCCTCAAAAATTTTATTTTCTTTCCATTCTACAACTCAACCATTGCTTTAAATTCTTTAAATCCACTGAAAAATTTAGATTTACTCTTTAGAAAATATACCCATGTCCTTCTAATATAATCATCAATAAATGAAACATAATATATGGATTTAGCAATCGAAGGAACATCTATAGGACCAAACACATCAGAATTAATAAGATCCAATACACCACAAGATTTATAAGGACTCAAGTAAAAATGAACACAATTTTTTTTTCCATAAATGCAACGCTCATATAAATCAAATTCAAGATTACAATAAGACAAACCTTCAACAAGGTTTTTATTTTTCAAGGTCCTTATACCCTTTTCTCCAATGTGGCCAAGTCTCTGGTGTCATAACATAGTTTTCTCTACAGGTAACTTTGTTTCAGAAGAAAGAGCACCCTTGGGTACCCAAAAGCCATGACCATCTGCTGAAGGTGAAACCCTCACTTCTTCCATAGACTTTATTTTCACATAAGTACTATTGCACTCAACAGTGCATGCATCAAGCTTATACAATATGCCATATCTGACACCTCTAACAATCACCATAGCACCTCTAACCATCTTGTATCCTGCATCAGAAAATACTACCTGCACCCCCACATCTATTAGTTTGCTCACAAATAATTTTTTTTTTGCTAATCCACGAATATGCAACACACCATTAATCCTTTTTATTCTACCATTAGAAAACCTGATTTTAACTTTACCATGACCAACAATGTCTAAATGAGAATCATCACCCAAGTACACCTTACCTCCATCAAATTATTCATATTTAGAAAACCAATCTTTATTAAAGGTCATATGGAAAGATGCACCTAAGTCAATTAACCATGCATCATTACCTAAATGAGTTGCCAAAGCTACAATGAATGCATTGCCATATTCCTTCTTAGACTCAGAATCAGAATCAAATTTCTTCTTTTTCTTCTTCTTTTCTTCTTTGCAATCCTTACGAACATGTACAAGCTTACCATAGTTCCAACAAATAACTTTGGACTTTCTAGGAGATTTAGATCTCCCCTTGGACTTGGATTTGTCACACCTTTAATTTTTCTTTCCTTTTTCCTTAGGTATTCCAAAAACATTTAGGGCCTCCTTGGAAGTGACGGATACCTTCCTCCTCATCTCTTTAGAAAGAAAAGAACCCATCACATCTTCAGTCTTCAAAATAACAAAAGTACTTCCAATAGCCATAACAAGAGAATCCCATGAATCAGGTAAATAACAAAGCAAGATCTGACATTTCTCCTCCTCATTCATTTTGACACCAACTAATGTGAATTAAGCCTCCAGCATATTGAATACTTCCAGGTAGTCTGTGATTCATCCACCCTCTTCCATTCTCAAGGAATGTAATTTCTTCCTCAAGAAAATCTTGTTGACTAAAGATTTGGCCTGATACATCTCACCAAGCTTCTTCCATAGTTTTTGTGCAGAGGTCTCCTCATGGAAATTAATTAAAATAGAGTCTTCCAAGAATAATCTGATTAGACCCTTGGATTTACGATCCATAACATCATATTGAGAAGCAAAAGTAGGATCTACAGGCCTTGAAACATTCTCATCAACAACATCCCACATATTTTGATCTATCAATAGATCATCCATCTTTAGCTTCCACATGTCAAAATTATTTCCCAAAAATTTCTCCACCTCTATTCTCCCTAATGAACTTCCTATCTGAAAATTCCTACAACAAGATCACAAAGTATCTTCTACACAAGCTCCCACTCAAATCTAGATTAGTTCAAAAAACCCAACAACCCACAACTGAATTCAAAGGTGATCACACTCTAATACCACTTGCAAGGAAGCTAAGGTAGATGAACAACTTCCTACACTAATATTTAGAGGAGAATTATGCAATTTTTTTACAGATCTTTCATAGTTACAAAAACTTAAATAGAAATAAACATAAATATCATACATACCATGACACAATGATTTACGTGGTGAAAACCCTTTTAGGAGAAAAACCCCAAACTCCAAAATTTGCCCAATATATTATTTAGTAAATCACAAAGATTACAATATACTTGCACATCAAACTTCTCATAGGAGTATCACCATCAAAGATCAAGAGACAACACAACTGCTATCAAACTCTCAAAATACATCACTGTCTCTGCCACAACCATAATATAACACCCTCATAAAATAAGGTTACATTCTAGGGCAAGACAAGCCAACAAAATATCCACCATTAGATCTAAAACCCAATAATTAATGGCCTAGATTTACAATGTATCATTTATCTAATGTATGTCAGCCATTTTAGTATTTTCCTAAAAGAGTTAACAAAAAATTATTTACACGTATCCCACTCCTCCCCTTGATGCCATTGTATATTACACCTATTTTATGTTACTAGGATATATATATATATATATATATATATATATATATATTCATATATATATCCTATCAATAATAACCTTTATATAATTGCAATGTTGAGACATATTTTCCAAATATACCCTAAAACCTATATACTCAACCGTATAGCCTCAACCATCAACCCTAATCCCTCAACCCTAAACCCTTAAACCTAAACCTCATCCCTCAACTCTTAAACCATTAAAATTTCAACCCTTAAATACTTAAACCCTTAACCATCTACTCTATACATTAAACCCTCTACCCTATACATTGGAACCTCAACCCTAATCCCTCAACCCTATACCATCAACCCCTATCCCTCTCTCTCTATCTATCCATCTTAGCTCTCTCTCCCTCTCTCTCCTTCCCTCTCTAATTGTCTCTATCTATCCTCTCCCTCTTTCTATGTACCCTCCCCTCTCTCTCCCTCCCACTCCCTCCCCATCACTCCCTCTCTTTCACACTCCCTCTCTCTCCCTATCTCTCAGGTCTCTCCCTCTAGCACCCTACCTAGATAACTCTCTCTCTCTCTCTCTCTCTCTCTCTCTCTCTTCTCTCTCTCTCTCTCTCTCTCTCTCTCTCTCTCTCTCTCTCTCTCTCTCTCTCTCTCTCCTCTCCTCTCTCTCTCTCTCTCCTCCCATCCTACCTAGATAAGTCCCTCTCTCACTCCACCAGCCTCTCTCTATACTCCTCTCTCCTTACTCTCTCTCACTCCTCTCTCTCTCCTCATCTCTCAAGTTCCTCCCTCTCACCCCCTCACACTCTCAAGTCTCTCTCCCTCTAGGCACCCTACCTACATAACTCTTTTTTCCCTCCTCTCACTCAGGGTATCTCTCTCCCACCCTCCTCTCTCTCCTCTATCCCTCCTGTAACCTTACCTAGCTTTTGATTCCCCTCACTCCTAAACTCTTCTCTCCCCCTCCCTCTCTCTTAGGTCTCTCCCTTCCACCCCCTATCCCTCTCTTAGATCTCTCTCTGACTAACTCTCTACCTCTCTCCCTCTCTCTTAGGTTTCTCTCTCCCTTCCTCCCTCCCTCCCACCCTACCTAGACAACTCTCTCTCTCACTTAAAATTATCTCTCCCTCTAAAGACATACATACATACATATAAGCAAACATACATACATATAGACATACATAGAAGCATACATACATATGTACATACAATCTTACATGCATACAAGCATACATACATATCTACATACAATCTTACATACATACATACATACGAGCAGATATACATACACATAGGCATACATACATACATACACATATACATACACTGATACATACATGTATACATATAGGCATATATACATACATACATACATACATACTTGTTATACAAACATACATACATACATATATACTTGTCATACAAGCATACATACATACAAACATAAATATAAATATATATATATATATATATATACATTCAATAGACTAGAATTTAAAACAAAGCAAGACATAACACAAACATGTTATAATGTGCTCGCGGTATGTCTTGCTAGACATGTCTTGGGCACAAACGCAAAAAACATGTCAAAACTAAGAAATAACGTGAGTGCATTATAATGCGTTCACATTATTTCTTTCTTTGGGAATCCCCAAGCTTTAGGCTTGCTATTTGCTTTGGAATACCAACCCAAAGGCTTGGAGTGCCTTCCCAATGTCCAAAGACATGTTTTTGCAAATTCTACAATATTTCACATAATTGCATTTGTGCTAAGCATTAGGTTTGCATGTGTTTCAAGGTCAAACAAAACAAACACCTTGGTAATGTTAGGCTCTCTCTTAGCTATCTAATGATGAATTTTTTTCATATTTTAACAATGTTAAGTCTTTGATCTATACATTTTTTTGTTTGTGTCTATTTTTTGGAAAAAACTAGTGTTTGGTGCTTTTTTCGTTATAAATTAACCGTTCATCAAAATTTCAAATAAATTACATTTTTAGAAACTAGACTCCATTCAACACATTAATTTTTTTTTTTTCATTTAGTTTTCAAAATTTTTAGGGGTAGCATGACCAAAATTCTATTTTTCAGGAAGTGTCCACTTTGAAAATTAGTAAAAAATCAAATATTCATTAAAATATTATTAGAAAAATTAGGAATAAACTACATACTGTTAGCTAATTTCTCACTGAAGTGATTTTAAAAATACTAAAATTAAGTTATCCTTTTGAGGGAGCCACAAAAGTTGCTATATTATGTTTTTTTGACAAAAAAAACAAATTTTTGTGGCCCTCTCTTTTGAACCCCTTAATCTCTACCATTTTCAAAATAAATTAGTAGTTTAGAAAGTAGAATTGGAGCAATATGATCCTTGTTTTTGTTGCATCTCAAAATTTTTAGTGTAACTATCATCAATTTCACATCCAAGCTCACTATTTCCTGATTTCAGAAAAAAAGTGGCCACTTAAGACCCCCTTTTGGCCCCTCATCTTTTTGCACTCACTCAATATTATCCACCCAAAGTAACTCCTCTCCACATGGATGCTACATTAATATATAATGACATAAAAATGGAGATTACAAATGAAAATTGAATAGTTAACATGCAAGTGGAAAACTATCCCAAGCTCTCCCACATAATTGTGACTCATTAAATTTCACAGAGCATCATGAAATTTTGTACGCTTGTATCAAAAAAATTCCACCATAACAATTATTTAAGTAGGACACCCAACTTGGGAGAGAGAATCTATTTTAAATTTAAATTCAAAGATGAAGCTCACTCATCCATACCTAGGAAACTGAGGTTAGAACAAACCAACCAAAATTTGAAGCAATTAAATCAATTTTGGTGATGCCAATTGCACTACCTCAAGGGTGATCTTGCATTAAATACACCACCCAAGTAAGAGTTTGTGAGAATAGTACTCACAACTTAGAACTAAGTGGCAAAACCAACATTTTGGTATACTTATAAACCTTAAAATACTGCATTATTGGATAGGTTCCTTAGGAAAAAAGATCTTCATTTGCCTCTTCAAAATTCTTGCTAGGATATATTGTATCCACTTCTACCTAGTTTTTGCATTCAATTTCATTCCCTTTTGGATCTTTCTCCACCAAAATATGTCCTACTCCTTGAATTTCTTTTCCTTTGGTTTCTCTTACTACACAATTCTCCATACCTAAATTTCTTTACCTCTATTTATGGCTTAACACATTTTCAAGTTTTTTTATACAACATTCATTGATACATCCATAATCCATGCTAACTTTGGATCGAATAATTGGAACATGAACTCACCATTAATCCATTTAGGGATTTTGAAAGGAATTTTTTAGCCATATATGACAATTTCCACATAAATTTAATAGAGAAATCTATGCAAACAAGTATTTATAATCTATATGAAAAAGAATACACAACATACCATCAAAGGTAACACAAGATATAACTTTGGAAAACCATCAAGAGGGAGAAAACTAGTCTCCAAAAGCATCCATTACTAATTTAAAACTGAAACCTACATAATTAAATTTAATCCCTAAACCCATAAACCATAGGACCTACACTCTAACTAATGAATATTTTTTAAAGATATTAAAGGGAGAGAGGAGAGAGAGACATGGGGGAGAGATAGAGAGAAGAGAGGAAAAGAAAGAGAGATATGTGAGTTAGAGAGAAGATAGATCTATGTAGGGAGGGAGGGAGAGGTAGATAAGGGGGGATGAGGGGAGAGGTAGGAAGGGGAGATAGATAGAAAGTTGAGATAGAGAGATCTAGGTAGATAGTGGAGAGAGAGAATGGTTAGATAGAGAGAGGTAGATATAAGGGAGAGAGAGAAGTGAGATAGAGAACAATAGAGACGGGGAGGAGAGTAGAGAGGGGGATATGTGAGACTTAACCCTAAACTCTATACCCTAAATCCCAAAACCTATACCCTATATCGTCAATTCCCTAAACCTTATCCTTCAACCCTAGGAACTAAAGCCAATAGGTTAAACCCTTAACCATATACTCTACCCTATACCCTATACCCTCAACCATAAACCCTATCCCTCAACCCTAGGACCTAAATCCTATAGGATAAATCCTCAACCCTCAACCCTATACCCTCTTGACCCTAAACCCTATCCCTCAACCTTGGACCCTAAGACCTATATAATAAATTCTCAACCATATACCCTCAACCCTAAAACCTATCATATACCCTCAACCCTAAGCCATATCCCTCAAACCTAGGCCCTAAAGCCTATATGATGAACCCTTGACCCTATACCTATCGATCCTATACACCTGATCCTAATTACTAACACCACTTTGTCTTGAATCATCTCCTTTGCTAGTCATTTAATTAAATAATCTTTATTTAATTAAATTCATTACATTTCATCTCTTAATTAAATAAATCATTTTTTTATCTAATTAAGTCATCATCTCCTGTTAATTAAATAAATCATTTTATTTAATTAGCTTCTATAGTCTCTCTTTAATTAAATAATTCATTTTATTTAATTAAATCTCTAAAGTCATTCTATTAAATTAAATAAATTAATATTTATTTGATTTAATCTAACACCATCCCTCTTTAATTAAATAAACCAAAATCTTTATTTAATTAAGTCTAAATCACATTCCTCTCATTTTGATTTAAATTAATCCAAAAGTCTAAGTCAAAATGGTCAAATCAACTAATCTCCCTCTTAATTAATCAAATCCTAATTAATGCTAGTCTTAATCACTCCAATCCTCTAGATTTTTCAACTTGCTCATGAAAATCATTTCAATTGATTTATTAAATCTCTATTTACTTTGAAAAAGGCATCCAAAAGGGAATATTCTCCAAGTTTGAAAATCCCTCCAAAAGGGTTTGTACATCCAACAAGGCATTTAAGTTTCTTACATGTCCTTTGCCTTGAGCCAAGTGGCATTAACTTCATTTTCTTCTCCCTCCAACTCGTCATTTTATCCATTTTGAAATTCCACCTAACTGCATTTAATTGCACATTCACCAAAATGTGCTCCACCTTTGTCCACTCACTTGTTGACAAGTGGCTTCATGCTATTGGTTGGTATTTTATCCCACATTCATCCATTTTTCCTCATCCTCCATCTTTCACATCTATAAATAAGAGTTTCTCATTTGGATTTTGGATCCACAATCTTAGCCATTTGATCCACAACTTCATGCAAAGAAACTATCTTGAGATTTTGAATTTTCTCATCCATTGTTCATCCATTTTAACATTTTTATAGCTAGGTTATGCAGGAATTTCACCAAGGAAGCATCAAATCTTTATCAAGTCATCATTCAAGCTTACAAGGGATTGGGAAAGGGCCATTTTCCACATCAAAATGGCACCAATTATCCCATGGTATTGAGAGTTTTTTTGCATTAAATAGGATTTGAAAGTTTTACTTGTGTTCTTCATTCTATTTCTTATTTTGTGTATTTCAAATGAATTCTATGGGAAATGTTGATTTAACTTGCATAATGGACTAATTGTGTGATTTTTCTATGTTTGTATAGGTCTAGGATCACCATTCACATTTTGGCGCTAGAAGGAGGGGAACTCGAAGAATCTAACACATTTTTTTGAGAATTTTTTTGGTTTTTTTGAAGTTTTTGTGTCTATAGGAAAAGTGCACCACTGACAGAAGATTTGTGTCGCTATCAGTCCAGCAGTGCCATTTAGTGCCGCTATCAAACTCCAAACCGCAACGCTGGATTCTTCTTGCCTAGAAATTTGAATCCCAAACAGTGATGCTTGAGTTGACCAGGCATCCAAATTCCAAAATGTGCCATTGGTCAATAGAGCGCCACAATCATGCCCACTGGTTTTCCACAGTCCGCTGCTATCAGTCCCTACCAGCGCTATACAACAACGCTGACTTCTTTAAACTTCACCACTAGAGTTGGGTAAAAGACACTTTTAAGATTATTTTCAATATGTGATTTTTCATTTGGTTGCTTTTGAATACTAACTGGTTTTTTGGATTTCTATAGTATTAACCAATTTTTCTAGGTCAGCTTGATCAAAAGTGAAGGGAGCAAACAAAGACGAAGGCTTCTGTATGGCATCATCATTTCATTGTATCAAGTGTTTTTAAACGCTTTGGGGAGGAATTGTAATTCCTTTTCTAAGGACTTTGTCATCTTCATGCTTTTTAGGACTCACTAATTTTCATCCGGGCTTAAAAAGAATAAGACAAAGGGATTAAAAAGAACCTTAGGAAACTTACTAGATTTTGTTTAAGGCTTAACAATTGAACAAGCAAATCTCACATTTCCTTTTGATGCTTAAAAAGAATCCAATTCTTTCTTTGAAGGGTTAAAATAAATATGTGCTTTTATGTTTTGTAATCTCTTATCCAAAGTAATATCATCTAAAAGATGTATGTGCTTCTCTCACGCCTCATGAAAATCTTGAGAATCAAAAGGATTTTTGTGATATTAAGTTGTATAAGTGATTACCTCCACACTTCAATTTGGGATTCTTTAAATTGAACAAAATCTTGCGAGTGTGAGTGGAGTATATCACGTGTGTTCTCTCTTTGTTCATGCAAACAAATATTGATCGAACTACGAATGTGCTTGCTTGCTTTTGTTTATCCTTAGAGGGCCTGCATGGTGGGAAAAAGTAATCACCCCAGCGAACGACCCAACCGAGAGTAGGCTAAAGCCAAGCGACTTCCACCTGGGATATAAGTGTGGGTACTTGAGGAAAGTTCAAGTATCACGAGGATTGTTGTGACAAGAAGGGAAACAATGGTCTCTTTCCGTATGGATGATTCCCCACAAACGAAATTCCTATATTAGAATATTTTGTTTAGAATGCCCAAATCCTTAATCTATTTGTTGGTGCAAGAGGTCAGAACTTTGAAGCCGCCCCACCATTTTGTGATTCTTGGTAGAAATGAGAAGTATGCCATGGGAGTTTCATGGGTACTAAAGCTTGGCTGACCCGTAGAAGTGAGTGCCATTGAGGGGAGCCAGTGTGGTCAAGCTTTTAATCATTCGTCAAGAATAAGCACAGTTGAATTTATCCAAGTAGGGATTCAAAAAATATTGTCCTTTTATCCATAGGGTTGTGCATGTTCTTGGAATCAAAACACTTTGCTTGGATCTTAAACATATGGGAAACAAACATTCAACCATGATCATCAAATTTCAAACTCTTTAGAGGAAGCAAATTCCATTGAAAAAATTCAAGTGTTATTGCTTTCCCTAGGGATTCTATCCTTAGAGGCTTCTAAGCATTTGAATTTACATCTCAATTTTCTAACTAAAGTCAACAATAGGGAACTTTTGTCTTAATTTCCTTGATTTCCACATAATGGAATTTGTGGGATGAGAAGAAATTGGGACATTAGACATTTAGTTTGAAAAACTAATCAAGAATTGTTTGTGGTAAAAAGAACTCACTAAGCAAAGATAAGAAACAATTGAACCCCACACATGTGCTCTTCCAAAATATTTCCCGAAAGATCAAAATCCAAAAACCAAAATCCAAAGGTCTTAGTCAAAAAGCTCGCAAGAAAAGGTTGTCTATGCTTTACAAATTTAGAGAAAGATTGACCTTCAACTTTTACAAACTTTCATCAAGGAACAATTCAAATTTGTATTCATTTTACTATTGTCAAAATCCAAGTCTCTTTCAAAGGTTTGAATATCTCACATAGGAAGTATTAGCATTTTCTTCAACACCTTGGTCTAGTAAACAAAGTCTCTCTAAGTCTCTTAGGATCAAAACCAAAACTTTCATCCATCCTTCAAACATCAAAATAAAAAATCACCTCACAAAAAAATCTTGGAAATCTTGAAAAAATCCTTTATGCTAAACTTTGGGAAAATACTTGAATCAAATCAAAATCATCTTGTTTGATTAGGTGTGTGTAGATGAATCCTTCTTTGCACACTTAGTCAAATTATCATCTTGTGGAAAAGTTTACTCTAGGACAACATCCAACCTCTTAGAGTTTATGAGTTCATTATCCAAATAAAATCCAATCAAAGTCAAAATAAAATCAAGTCAATCCAAAATCCAAATCCAAAATCAAATCAAACATCAAAACCAAAGTCCTAAAGTTTAGTATCCCCTTCAAGGTTTCCTAAGAGTTCAATCATTCACCAATCATCCATATTTCATTATCACCATCATCCATCCTTTGGTCCTCAACAATCTTAGACTTTATTTTTGTACCTAAAGTTTAGATCAATCCAAAAAATTAGAGGTTCATCTCTTACATTCTTGAAAATTGATCCCTATTTTATGGTTCAAACTAGATCTCAACACAATAAGAACATGGAAACGAACAAAGAAACATCAAATTTGAGTGACTTGAGTCAAACCATTTCCGAAATCAATCCTATTGGATCAAACAATCCCCTACCTAATCTTCCTCTATCATCACAAAATACTCAAGAGGAAGGTCAAGTGGAAGACATCACCAATAATGTCTTAGGGATGACACAAGATGAAATCATTCAAATGGTCCAAAATCTCAAAAATCACAGAATTGTTAATACCATGATAAGGATCAATCCCTCCGAATACATGCGTGAATTGGAAAAAGAAGGAGCTGAACTCCCTTCCGATTATGATGTAAGCACTATTGTGGAGAAGCCTCTTGGGATCATGCCCCCAATTTCATCCACACCCCCAATCTCATCCACACTTCCATTTCAAAGCATCATTCAAAGCATCCCACAAATCACATCATCCATCGCTCCAACTCAACCAATTATAAACAAGGGGAGCTCATTACTTCATGCACTACAAACACACCCCCTTGTGAACAACCAAGATTTGGATGCAAACACTATCTTGGGTCAATCCATCCCATTGAATCCACTACACCCATATGTTCTGCTCACCTTTCAGGACCCCAATGACCCATCATCATCTTTTCACGTAACACCGACATATTCTCTCAACACACAAACCTCTCTCCCTATGAATTTACAAGGAGGAGGTGGGATATTTTGAACAGGGGGCATCTTTGATCCCTCATCATCATCATTTCCTTAAGGGAGTACACCACTCACCTTTCCACCACTTCTACCTTTTCCATTAACATCCACACTACCCCTCAGTTTAGGGCTACCTCCTTTACCATGACTCAATCAACAAAATTAGAACAACCCCCCAATCATCAATAAAAACATCATACTAAATCCTCCAATCTTGCCATCGATATCGCAACAACAGGTGAAAACCATTCAAGTGACACAAGTAGTCACGACACCATTCATAAACATGGTATCTCAAGGACCAATCATATCAATTGCACCATCTACCACACAAATCCCCACCATCAATACAATGATACCTTTCATCATAGCAATGAACACCATTTCAAATCTACCACCACCATCACCACTGAGGCCAAATGTGGCCAATCAATATAGCATCACGTTGCAAGTAGCACAATAGGACTATCAAAAGGTATATCAACAATTTCAAGTGCAACAAGCCCAAAAAACACAAGTTGCACAACAAGTTGCTTAGCAAGCGCAAGTAACTCAAGCCACACAACAAGCACAACAAGCAAAATAGGCTACTCAAGCCCAAGCCCTATTACAACAACAACAAACTACCCAAGCTACGCAAGTCGCTCAATATGCTTAGGCCACACAAGCTGATTAGGCTGCACAAGATGCACAAGCTACCCAACAAGTGCAACTTGAAGCTCAGGCGGAAGCCCAATACCAAACTTAGCAAGAGCAAGTGCAAGCTCAATACCTGGAACAACTATAAGAAACCCAACAACAAGCATATCAGCAAGCCCTGCAACAGTACCAAGCGCAACAAGAAGCAACATTACTAGCCCAACAACAAGCATTGTTGGCACAACAACAACAAGACCAACAACAAGAGTTGTTGGGGCAACAACAAATGCAAGCATATCAGCAAGCCTTGACCACACAATAGAGCTTGCAACAAACTCCCAACACTCCACCCATCACTTGAACGAACCCACCAATTCAAAACAAATTTACTACACCCCTGATCCGCAAAATGATGTGATGACACAAATCAAGTTGCTCTCATAGCAAGTGCTTGATCTTCAATCAGGGAAAACCACAAAAATACCAAGCAACTTATGTCCCTATCCATTTGATGGGAGCCTTGCAATGGTACCATTCCCAAAGGGGTTTGAAATCCCTAAATTTGACAAATATCATGGGATGGGAAACCCTAAAGATCACATTAGGGAATTCCAAGTACATTGCATAGAGGTTGCATATGACAATACATATCTGATGCGGCTATTTCCTCAAAGTTTGGCTAGTCCCACCATGGAGTGGCTCTCTCGCCTTCCTTTTGGCATCAAAAAGTTCCAAGAGATTGTAGATGCATTCATAAAAAACTATGCCTTCAATATCAATATGGATGTTAGTCTAGAGGAACTATTTGCGCTTAAAAAAGCTAAGGGGGAATCATTCGCTTCCTTCTTGCAATGATCCAAGGCCAACTGGAGCAAATGGGCCATGCCAGAAGAACAACACGTTTGCACCATCATTACCAATATTGAGAAAACCTTGGCATTCCATCTTAAGGTGCAATGTATCGCCACGTACGACCAACTGATCCCCAAGGTGCTCAACATCGAACAAGCCCTTATTGCACAAGGGGGAACACCCACATATCAAGAAAATCAAGACAATCACCTATCCACTAGCTATAATGAGAAACCACACACATGGGCGAGGAACAAAAATGTCACCAATGACGGTGTGGTGGATGCCAAGGTCATAATTAGTGCTTCAAAACAAAACACCCAAACCTACCAACAACTACAAAAAAACAATTGAAACAATGTGTAGGCTAACATGGTATCACAAAAACCACCCAAAAATTAAATCAACAACATAAATAATCAAGGGGGACCACCCCTGTGAAACAAAAATCCCCCCAAGCAAAAGTACACTACCCTTGGGGAACCAATTGAAGCAGTCATGAAGAAACTAATAAACAAAAATATCATCAAAATTCTCACTTATGAGAACTATCAGGAACCCCAAGTGAAACCACCATGGTACAATGAGAATCACCTTTGTGATTTTCACAAAATCAAGGGGCACACCACTGCTAATTGCATGAGGTTAAAAAATATGATCCAAGACCTCATCGATGACAAAATCATAAATGTTGGGCAACCAACTAGAAATCAGGACCTAAAAATATACACGAATCCAATGCCGGATCATAACCAAGGGAACAACTATGGAAAGACCAAATATACCAATGTGAAACATGTGTATGACCATGTTGTCACTTCCCTAGATGAAATGGTCATTGTTGTTAGAATCAAAGGAGCCAAAGATGATTGTGGAGTCACCACACACAATAACAAAGTCACCATTTTTGGAACATCAAAACCACCTAGGGCATCTACCTCCAATCCAAAATCCATTCCTCATAGCTACAATGTCCTAGACCAAATGAAAAGAACCGCCGCTCAGGGCTCCATCATGGAGTTGCTGAAGATTGTTGGAATATTTGCCTCAATCCATACTGACATGTAACTCCTAAAAGGAAAAGTCACTGTGACATTATTCATGTCTGGGTGACTAATTGTTCTAAATCTGCTTGAAATGTTCATGTCGCTGAGATAGAGGTGATGTCTTGCCGAATGAAGTCTATCTCTGTGACCTAGATGTATTCATTGTGATCTTTCATCGAAGTGGAGACCTCTGGCCGACAGTATGTTCCTATCGGGCTTCAGAGAGACTTTGTTATCAATATGTAGTCTTACTGATATGGAATGTCTCGCTGAGTTGCTATTGGGTGTCTAGCAGATGTCAGGGAGACTCCTAGCGACCGAGTCATCGATGTAACTCACAAGGTTTCGATAAGATGTCCCAATGATCAATGAAGGTCTCATTGACAGCTTGGGGTCTTCGCGGTGACATTAAGACTTTGGTATGAAGTCTTGGCGATGGGTGCTTGGTCTCGCTGATAGGGATGGTTTCGGTATGACATATGCGCCCGGTGAGAGGCCTTGTTGAATTCAAATGTCTTGCCAACTCAACAAGACATGGGCGCTCGGTATGTGGTCTCGGTGAAAGACATAAGTCTTGTCGATTGGTGATTGGAGCGATTGGTGTGACTTAGGACCTCAGTATGAAGTCCTGGCGAAAGCGATGAGTCTAGTTGACTGGTTGTTGCTTTGGTGAAACTTGAGGAGACTTAGCGAAACCTTTTGGCAAATGGGAAGTCTTGTCAATGGCAAAGTGGAAATTGACATGGCTTGTGGATATCGGTAAAATGTCTTGCCGATGGAGGAATCTCTTGTCGATAGAAACATAATGGATATCGATGGATTTAGTATGACTCATGGTGTTCATTATATCGTCTTGCAGACTATTGAGAATTATACTGATATCGATATGACATATTTGTGACATCGGGGAGACACTGTTAGTGTCTCACTGATATGCCAACAAAGATTGAATGCCTTTGACGATCCTATGTGGAGCATTGTGGACCAATCAAAAGAAGTGTTTTTCAAATGGATGGCAGTTAGATTTTTTGCAACTATTGCAATGCTGGAGTTGAATAGCATGTAAGGAAAAATCAATGCTCAAGTGGAAACTTTCTATGATGGGGCAATGGTGGATAAGGATGCATAGAAGGTAAAAAATTAAAAGTGATAAGTTTTAAAGGATCGATTCTGATTTGGAATCTAGAGAGGAAACAATCAGATTGTTGAGAGCTTTTCTATAACTAGATGAATAGTGAATGAAACTACTGTGAACTAATACTAGAGAGTTGTATCTCTGATTGTATGTAATTGTTGTTACTGTAATACAAAGAGATTCAGCTTGGTGTGGTGGGTTCTTTCCTGAAAGGGTTTCCCACGTAAATTTGTTGTTCATTGTCTTTGAGTATCTTCTCTGTTTCTGTAAATATTTCATGTGTGTCTTAATTGAATTGTAATTTGAAAATTGAAAGTACTGTCTACTTACTTCCCTGTGGTTTTGATGTTAGGAAAGTTGCTTCTGCACTCTTTCCTTACAAGTGGTATCAGAGCTTGGCCAGTTGTGTTATCCTTGTGAGGGGGTTGGGTTTTTTGTGTCAATTCTTTTTCAGTGGGAGTTTTGTAGAGGTCTGATAGTTTAATTAAAAATTAAGATGGCCAACACATCCAAAAGGCCAGAAATAGAGAAATTCAATGGTAGCAATTTTGAGCTATGGAAACTCAAAATGGAAGATCTGTTAGTGGATCGTGATCTGTGGCTTGCTTTGTTTGGAACAATTCCTCAAGGCATGAAGCAAGAGGACTGGGATCTTGCAGATAGAAAGTCTAAGGGGTTGATAAGGCTTTGTTTGGAAGACTCTATTCTTCTGAACGTAAATTAAGAAAATACTCCATCTCCCTTGTGGAAAAGAATGACATCTATTTATCAGGGCAAGTCCTTGGTGAACAAATTGTTCTTGAGGAAGAAGCTGTACTATTTGAGAATGTAGGAGGGAGGATCAGTTTCTGATCATTTGAATGCATTCAACATGATGATTGCTTAGTTAACATCTGTTGGTGTGAAGATTGAAGATGAAGATCGCTACATGCTGCTGCTATTAGAGGCAGATCGAAGGAGAAAGGAAAGAAGAAGGACAAGAAATCCATATCAAAATTAGAAGGGAGATCAAAGTCTCCTGGCAAGAATTCCAAGGTGAAATGCTAGAATTGTGGGCAACCTGGTCATGTCCGAAGGGATTGCAAGGAGGAGAAAAAGAAGAAGAACTCTTCTAGAAATGATTCTTCTCAGAGTGATGCAAATGCCTTCATTGCAACTTTGGCTACATGGGCATCAGATGATGTCTGACTGATTGATTTTGGAGCATCTTTCCACATGACATCTCATAGAGATTGGTTCACGAAGTATGAAAACTATGATGGTGGAAAGGTGTATTTGGCAAGTGATTCATATTTGGAAATTGTTGGCCGTGGAAGAGTCAGAATCCAATTCCCTGATGGAAGAGTGAAGGGAATCAATGATGTAATGCACATACCAGGTCTGACTCAAAATCTACTTTATGTAAGTAAGCTGAATGATATCGGAGTGCAAGTCATGTTCTCTGGAAATGGCTGCAAAATGACTAGAGGCTCTATGGTGCTGGCTAGGGGTGCTTGAATTGGTACTTTGTACAAGTTGGATGCACAAGCTATTCAATGCAATAGTGTCTCTGCAAAGTCACTAAAAGCTACTCATGGATAAAAGAAGGAAAATGTTCCTGATGGTGTGAACTCCATGGAGGTTAAACTTCCAGCAGAGAAGACTATGCTCTGGCGCCATAGGCTAGGCCACATTGGTGAGAAAGGTTTAAAAACCTTGAAAAATAAAAACTTGGTAGAAGGGCTTGAAGATTGTAACCTTGAGTTTGAATTTTGTGAACATTGCATATATGGTAAACAACACCGTGTTTCATTTTACTCCAGTCCTCATAAATCTTCTAGTTTGCTTGATTATATACATTCTAATGTGTTTGGTCAAGTGAATGTTCCTTCTTTGTCTAAATCAAGATACTATGTGCTATTTATTGATGATTATTCAAGAAGAGCATTTGTATATTTTCTGAAAAGTAAATCAGAAGTGTTCAGTCGATTTAAGGAATTTAAAAACCTTGTTGAAAATTAGACTAGTAGAAAAATAAAATGTTTAAGGACTGACAATGGTGGTGAGTTTTGTTTAGATGAATTCAAAAGGTACTGTAAGGACCATGGGATTAAAAGACATAAAACTACACCTTACACTCCACAACAAAATGGAGTTGCTGAAAGGTTCAACATGGTAGTAATGGAAAGAGCACAAAGTATGTTGAGCAGTGCTAGCTTGAAAGAGAAATTCTGGGCTGAAGCAGTCTACAACATGTTACTTGGTAAATCATTCTCCTAACTCTACTCTTGTTGAGAAGATGCCTTTGAAAACATGGTCTGGAAAGAAGCCCTCTCTGAGACATATTCGTGTCTTTGGTTGTGAGGCATATGCATATGTGCCATTTGAAAAAATATCCAAGTTGGAAAACAAAGCTGTAAAGTGTATTTTTATTGGCTATAGTGCTGGCATAAAAGGATACAAGCTTTGGAATGCTGAGACTGAGAAGCTTTTGTACAGCAAAAGCATTATCTTTCATGAGCTGAAGCCTTCTACACTGGATCCACAGTCAGAGAAGAAGTTAGAAAATGAAAAGGATGTAGCAGAAATTCCTCCAACACCAAATAAAGAGGAATTGAAAAATCAAAATGTATCTGATACTGAGGAGAGCTCAAGTAGTTCTGAAAGTTCTGAAGAAGATGAAGAACCACCTCAGCCTCAGCATGTGAGGAGGTCAACTCGTGAAAGAAAGCAACCTGAAAGGTATGGGTTTTCTTTAATAGAGTCTACTTGTGCCTATGCTTTAATTTCTAGCACTGATGAACCCAAGACTGTGAAAGAGGCATTTAAAATGTGTGATTCAAACTCTTGGTTGGAAGCCATGAATGAAGAGATGGCATCATTAGAAAATAATGATACCTGGAGTTTGGTGCCATTTCCTAAAGGCAGAAAAACTATGGGATACAAATGGGTTTTTAAAAAGAAAATTGGTCTGGAAGGCAATGTAGAAAAATATAAAGCAAGACTGGTTGCAAAAGGTTATTCCTAGGTAGAGGGAATTGATTATGGACAAATTTTTTCTCCTGTAGCTAAGCTGACATCAATTAGATTTCTTTTGTCACTTGCATCAGTGTATGACTTAAAGATTGAACAGATGGATGTGAAGACAACATTTCTTCATGGTGATCTTGAAGAAGAAATTTATATGTCCCAATCGAAGCACTTTGTGGAAAAAGGTAAAGAAAGACTGGTTTGCAAGTTGAAGAAATCTCTGTATGGGTTAAAACAATCTCCTAGAATGTGGTACCAAAATTTTGACACTTTTGTTTTATCATTAGGATTTGTAAGATCAAAATCTGATCACTATGTGTATTATAAAGCTAAAAGTGATCAAGTTCTTATTATTGCTCTCTATGTTGATGATATGCTGTTCATAGGAAATAGTAAGCTAATGATTTCTGATCTTAAGTCTCAGTTGTTTGAAAAGTTTGAAATGAAAGATCTTGGTGCAGCAAGGTATATTCTAGGAATGGAAATAACCAGGGACAGGAAGAATAGAAAACTTTGGCTCAGTCAGAGTAAGTATATCATGACTGTTCTAGAGAGATTTTGTATGACTGATTGCAAGCAGCTAGTTGTTCCAGCTACATAGGGAACAAAGATATCTATTGAGGACTATCCAAAATATCCTACTGAGATGGAGGACATGACCAGTGTGCCATATGCTAGTGCGGTTGGAAGCCTTATGTATGCAATGGTCTGTACAAGGCCAGACATTGCCCAAGCAATGGGAGTTCTTAGTCAGTTTATGGAAAATCCTGGAAGGACACATTGGGATGTTGTGAAGAGAGTGTTTAGATATATGAAGGGCACTTCAGACTATGCTTTGTGTTACCATGGTAACTTGGTTGAATCACATAGGACTCTTGGTATTCGAGGTTATGTGGATTCTGATTGGACAGGGGACATTGATAGCAGAAGATCCACCAGTGGATATGTTTTCATGATGAATGGTGGTTCAGTGAGTTGGATGAGCAAGCGGCAGGCTGTAGTCGCTTTTTCCACTACAGGGGTAGAATACATGGCAGCTACACATGCTTGTAAAGAAGCAGTCTGGATAAAATGTTTGTGTTCTAACATTGGTTTTGATGCAGGAAAAATTACTATTTACTGTGACAGTCATAGTGCTATATATTTGGCAAAGAATCCTACTTTCCATGCCAAGATGAAACATATAGATGTACAGTATCATTTTGTACGGGATATGGTGGAGGATGGGAAGGTCTCTTTGGAGAAAGTGGATACTCTAGAGAATGTTGCAGATGCATTGACGAAGCCTGTGAGCACAGAAAAATACAGGTGGTGTGCCAGTTCAATGAGCCTCTAGGCCCATGAATTTTAGTAGTTTTATTATGCTATGGAGTTGTCAGTAAGGTCTTTGTCAAGTGGGAGATTGTTGGAATATTTTCCTCAATCCATACTGACATGTAACTCCTGAAAGGAAAAGTCACTGTGACATTATTCATTCATGTCGTCGAGATAGAGGTGATTTCTTGCCAAATGAAGTCTATCACTGTGACCTAGATGTATTCGCTGTGATCTTTCATTGAAGTGGAAACCTCTGGCTGACAGTATGTTCCTATCAAGCTTCGGGGAGACTTTGTTATCGATATGTAGTCTTGCCGATATGGAATGTCTTTCCGAGTTGCTATCGGGTGTCTAGCAGATGTCTGGGAGACTCCTAGCGACCGAGTCATCGATGTAACTCACAAGGTTTCAGTAAGATGTCCTAGCGAGCAATGAAGGTCTCGCTGACAGCTTGGGGTCTTTGCGGTGACATTAAGACTTCGGTATGAAGTCTTGGCGATGGGTGCTTGGTCTCGCCGATAGGGATGGTTTCGGTATGACATATGTGCCTGGTGAGAGGTCTTGGCAAAATCAAATGTCTTGCCGACTTAGAAAGACATGGGTGCTCGGTATGTGGTCTCGAAAAAAGACATAAGTCTTGCCAACTGGTAATTGGAGCGATTGGTGTGACTGAGGACCTCGGTATGAAGTCCTGGTGAAAGCGATGAGTCTCGCCAACTAGTTGTTGCTTCGGTGAAACTTGAGGAGACTCGGTGAAACCTTTTGGTGAATGGGAAGTCTTGCCGATGGCAAAGTGGAAATTAATATGGCTTGTGGATATTGGTAAAACATCTTGCCAATGGAGGAATCTCTTGCCAATAGAAACATAATGGGTATCAATGGATTCAATATGACTCATGGTGTTCATTATATCATCTTGCAGAATATTGAGACTTACGCCAATATTGATATTGAGACTTACGCCAATATCGATATGACATCTTTGTGGCATCAGGGAGACACTGTTAGTGTCTTATTGATATGCCAAAAAAGATTGAATGCCTTTGACCATCCTATGTGGAGCATTGTGGACCAATCAAAAGAAGCATTTTTTGAATGGATGACAATTATATTTTTTGCAACTGTTGCGACGCTGGAGCTGAACAACATGCAGGGAAAAATCAATGCTCAAGTGGAAACTTTCTATGATGGGGAAATGGTGGATAAGGATGCACAGAAGGTAAAAAATTAGAAGTGATAAGTTTTAAAGGATCGATTCTGATTTGGAATCTAGAGAGGAAAAAATCAGATTGTTGAGAGATTTTTTGTAACTAGATGAACAGTGAATGAAACTACTGTGAACTAATATCAAAGAGTTGTATCTTTGATTGTATGTAATTTTTGTTACTGTAATACAAAGAGATTCAACTTGGTGTGGTGGGTTTTTTCCCGAAATGCTTTCCCATGTAAATCTGTTGTTCATTGTCTTTGAGTATCTTCTTTGTTTCTGTAAATCTTTCATGTGTGTCTTAATTGAATTGTAGTTTGAAAATTCAAAGTACTGTCTACTTACTTCTCTATGGTTTTGACATTAGAAAATTTTCTTCCGTACTCTTGCTTTCCTTACAAAGATATCACCTGCACATAGAAAAATTCTAGAGGAAGCATTGGCTTCATCCACCATCTTTGTGGATCTTGATGCTGACCAATTCCAAGCTATGGTCAAAAATATCACCACCCAAAGTCTCCCAAGATTCTCTAATCATAAATTCCTCACCCAACCATCTCACAATCATGCACTCCACCTTGAAGTCCTGGTTTATAAAAAACAAAGTCAAAAGGGTCTTGGTGTATGGGGGTGCAAGCCGAAACATTTATTCCCTCAAACTAATAAAGAATCTGGGATTCTCAGAGGATGCAATTGAAAATGGTAAGGGAATCACAGTAAAAGCATGTGATGATCAGGAAAGAGTGTCTCAAAGCACTATTAAGCTCCCTACTCAAGTAGGGCCAGCCATTATGGAAACAACATGCCAGGTCCCTGACCTTGATTTACCTTATAACATTCTCCTAGGGTGTCCATGTATCTATGGGATGTAAGTAGTTGCATCAACCTTCCATTAGTGCATCAAGTTCGCATATCAAAATCAAGAGGTCACAGTCCACGGTGACCTCAAGCCCTTTGCCTACTACAAAAATCTGGAAGAAAAATACTATAAAATCCCCCAAGTTCTGAAGAACAATGAAGGCCCCACCACTCCATATGTAGACCTAGCTACATTAGTGTCCACTTCTGAGACGAAGAAACCCGCCATTCATGATATATCCAAAATCAAGGTCATTATCCAAGACAATGGGTGTGGGGATTACAGAATGAATGAAAGTTCTTTCATCATAGGAGAGTTACCTTAATCTCCTAGGACTCATGGGCAACCCCAACCAGCTAAAACATCATCCTAAACCTTCAAAGAAAACCCCTCTAGATTTAGAAGTTGGGGGGATCTAAGTCAGGAAATAGTAGATGAAAGAGACGTATCCAGTCTCCTATACCAAGATGAAAGGCTTGCGCCTGATATTCCCATGGATGAGAGCAGCAAAGGATTACAAATGATGCTTGGTATGGGCTATAACAAAAACAAAAAACTTGGACATAATGATAATGGGCTTCTACTACCTCTCATTCCAGAGAAGCGTATGATAAATCTTGGCCTCAAATGTACCCCTCCGAAGGTGACCATACTTGGAAAAGGTGCTTTTGTTAAGAAGATCAAAAGTCCCCCTCAACAATTAGCATCCGCCCTTCAATTGCCAGTATCCATAGGTCGAGTCATAGACAAATTTACCTTTGACATAACTGATCTATGTAGTAGTGATGAGGACCCCATAACTAAAATGCCTATGCATTTTGAAGATTCCTCCCTACTGATGATTAGCACCCTGTATTTTGAGTCAAACCATCAAACCCATGAAATAAACTTAGTCTATCCCCAACTCATCGATTATAACCAATGAGGACCACCAATTTTGACACTTTCAAAAATGATGAGGCATTCTCGAAATTCATGGGATTGTGGGATATAGTACCATATGGAGATCACAAGGCTGGGTTTGACATCATTATGGACACACACGTCTATTATGGGGAAATGATTGAATCCTTCAGTCACAAAAGTGAAAATATAAGAATAATCTCTAGGTCTTTGAGTGAAAACCACATTGTGGTACTCTCTGACCTAAAAATAGTAAAAACCTCTCAAAGGTGCCAGAGGATGAAGGATTCAATCTTCCTCTCAGTGCAATTCATCAAGAGAAGTTAGCAGTATTAGTCGAGAAGTGCAATCCAGTCAACCTAGGAATAAAGGAACTACCACACATAACATTCCATGCAGAGTCACTTCTTACAGAAGAACAGGAAATTTCCTGAAAGAAATAAAGATAAAATTTGCATGGACCTATGCCGACATGCTTGGGCTTGACCCAGAGGTT
The DNA here is from genome assembly GCA_007258455.2 of Sequoia sempervirens. Taxonomy (NCBI): domain Eukaryota; kingdom Viridiplantae; phylum Streptophyta; class Pinopsida; order Cupressales; family Cupressaceae; genus Sequoia; species Sequoia sempervirens. The sequence continues at coordinate 100,321 of VDFB02084203.1, read as the reverse complement.
GTGGTTCATCACCTAGCTGTATACCCCGAAGCAAAGCTAGTGAGGAAAAAGCTAAGGAAAATGCATTGCCAGATAGCATTGTTAGTTAAAATGGAATTGCAAAAGCTCCTAGATGTAGGGTTCATACGGACGATAGATTATCTAGAGTGGGTATCTAATCTCATACCTATTTCAAAGCCCATTGGGGGCATCCGCATCTGCACTGATTTCAGAGACCTCAACAAAGCATGTCCCAAGGATGACTTTCCACTACCCAACATTGACATGATCGTAGATATGACAACAAGACATGAGATGCTATCATTAATGGATGGATTATCAAGTTACAACCAGATCATGATAGCAAAAGATGACCAACATAAAACAACATTCACTTGCCCATGGGGGACATATTGCTGGAATATGATGCCGTTCGGGTTGAAAAATGCAGGAGAAACCTATCAAAGGGCCATGACACTAATCTTTCATGAAATGATTCAACAAACTATGGAAGATTACGTGGATGATATATTGGCCAAATCAAAGAAAAGACAAGATCACATAGAAGCATTGGGCTCCATCTTTGATAGGTTAGAAGAATACAAAGTTAGAATTAATCTAAAGAACTGTGTCTTCGAAGTATAGTTAGGGAAGCTCCTCAAGTATATCGTGTCAATGAGGGGAATTGAAATATATCTTTCTAGGGTCAAGGCCATCCTCAAAATGGAGGCACCGAAAACATTGAAACAAATAAGGGGTTTACAAGGAAGACTCTAGTCCATCCGCCAATTCATATCACAACTAGTAGACAAGGCTGTCCCCTATTCTCACCTACTCCATAAGGGGGTAGTGTACAAGTGGGATGACAAGTGTGATTAGGCCTTCAACAAAGATTAAGGAGTACTTACTCACACTGCCAATCCTCATGCCACCTATTCTAGGAAAACCCTTGATCTTATACATATCAACAATAGCGGCAGATCTTGGTGCTCTCCTAGCACAACATGATGAAAATGGGAAAGAGAGAGCTATCTATTATATCAATAGAACTATGGTGGGCCATGAACTAAACTACACCTCCATTCAGAAATCCTATCTAACAGTTGTATTTACAATACAAAAGTTCAAACATTACATGCTAGCCCATCAAATAAAGCTCATTGCAAAGATAGACCCACTCAAATACCTGCTCTCCAAAGCAACTCTTATAGGGCAGACAACTGAGTGGGTTATGATCCTCACAGAGCATGGCATTGAGTATGTGGAGCACAAGGCCATTAAGGGACAAGCAATTGTAGATCAACTGGCAGAGGCATTGATATAATTAGAGAACCCACTCATATCAGAATTCCACGATGAATCAATCTTCAACATAAGTGTAGAAAATCACTAGAAAATGTACTTTGATAGATCCTAAACACAACATGGGTCAGGAGCATGGATCTTCTTCATCACCCCACAAGGAGATTGCATTCCAAAATCATACAAGCTATCGTTCCCTTGCACAAATAACATCACAAAATATGAGGCTCTTGTCATAGGGCTAAAAATTGTAGTGCAATGGCAGATAATGACACTCAAGGTCTATAGAGATTCACAACTCATAATCAACTAGGTCAACAATGAGTATCAAAAAAAGGAGGACAAGCAAACTCCATACAAGAAATTGGTGGAAAGCCTCAAGGAGTCCTTCATTGATATTACATTCGAGCAGCTACCAAGAGAAAACAACATAGTGACATATGCAATGGCTACAATTAGATCACTCCTAGTGTCCCACACAACGTCTCAAAGCAAGAATTCCTCATAGAGAAGCTTCTTGTGCCTACATTTAAGGTACCAGATTCCAAATTTGTATGTGAAATCGTTGGTCCCAGTGATCCCTGGTACCATGATATATATACTTACCTGAGAATAGGAGTCCTCCTAGCTGACATAACCCCGAACCTCAAAAGAGCCTTTGTCAAAAAGTCATCCTATTTTTTCATCCTAGGAGATACCCTTTATCGAAGGAGCATTGAAGGAACCCTGTTACATTGCCTAAATGTTGAGGAGTCATTGACTTCCTTAACCAAGGTACATAACAATATTTGCGGTTCACATTTGAGCGGCATGACGTTGGCCAAGAAATTGCTAAGGATAGGGTACTATTGGCCTACAATGGAAAGAGAAGTACATGACTACGTTTGAAGGTGTCTACAATGTCAGTGGCATGGGTACTTCATCCATGCACCAGCTCAAGAGCTCCACTCGATTGTCACACCTTATCCTTTTTCACAGTGGGGGCTTGATCTTGTTGACAAAATTACCCCCACCTCATCTAGCAGACATAAGTTTATCATCACTACCACTGAATACTTCACAAAGTGGGTAGAAGCCATTCCTATGACCTATATCATAGGAAAGAAGATATTAAAGTTCATCCTGAACTACTTAATTTTCCGTTACGGTGCCTGCCAATCCATTATCTCAGATAATGGGACACCTTTCAAGAATTAGGATGTTCGTGACCTATGCCATAAGTTTAAAATCCAACATCGCTTTTCCACCCCATACTACCCCTAAGGAAATTACCAAGTTGAGGCTACAAATAAGACTATCTTAAAAGTCCTCAAGAAGACGGTCAATGAAGCTGGTTGTGATTGAAACATCCAATTGAATCCCACCCTATGGGCCTACCGAATAAGTATCTACACACCAAGAGGTGCCACCCCTTTCTCCTTGGTCTATGAATCAAAAGCCATACTTCCTATTGAGATCGAGCTCCTGTCCCTGAGAATATCGTTGCAAAATCTCATCATAGATGAAGAATATTGGGTGTCAAGATTAAATGAGATGGAACTACTATATGAGTGGTGCATGGATGCCTTAAACCATTTACAAGTCTACCAAAACCAACTCAAGTGGAGCTACAACAAGAAGATCAGGAGTTAGACATTCCAAGTTGGAGAGCTCGTGTTAAAGGAAAATCAAAAAAATGTCCCCAATCCAGATAGCAAGGGAAAATTTGAACCCAATTGGTTGGGACCATTCATCATCACCACAAGCTAGAAGTTAGGGGCATATCAGTTATCAACACATGAAGGGGAACCTCTACAGGAGCCCATGAATAGCTCCCATCTCAAAAAGCTTTATGCCTAATCTTGCAGGGTATAAAACCAAAAATATAAAAAAATGAGAAAATGTCTTAAAAAATGGTCACCCTGATGAAAACCTGGCAAATAGGCGTCTTGGTGACAAAAAAACAAAAAAAAAAATCCAAAAAAAAAAAAAATTAGAAAAATGATTAAAAACAGTAAAGAGAAAAATCTTCCTATAGTGAAAACCACGTCAGTGGCGCTTTGGGAAAGAACCTTGGTGAAAACCTGGAAAATAGGTGCCTTGTGTAAATAAGCACTTTCCATCCACTGGGATCTCCATGGCTTGTTCTGCATCACTCATCCATCACACTTCCATCATTCATCACATTCCATATCTCCATTCATCATCCATCCACGTCCGCACCATAGTTTGGTCCTATGTTCGTATCATGATCCCTCCTAGTACTACTCGACCCATTCTCAAGGTTAGTTTGTCTTGCCTATATCAGAGTAGTCTACTGCACCATGCTGGGGGAATGTTCTCATTGGATCAAATTCATGTATATTCTTGGAGTCTTTCTAAAATCAGAAAAGCCAAAAACATCATAAAATCAGAAAATCCAAAAACATTCATAAAATCAAAAAATACAAAAACTTTCAAAACATATTAAAATCAAAAACAGGTCAAAATGTTGGTCGAAAAAATAAAAAAAAGAGTCATCTTGTCAAACTATGGTCTCTGAGCTATGAACATAGGCAAGGTTGATCTTTGATCATCCCTCGAGACACTTAGGTCAGTACTTTAGGAGTCCGTCATAATAAGCTGGCAATCCATTTGTTCATAACTCATTAATAATCAAGTCTATGTCAATTGAACTACGTGGTCTATGCATGTATAATGTAGGCAAGGATAATCTATTGATCAGCCCCCAAGGCCCCTAGGATAGGTCTTTAAGTTAGTCTCTTGGTCAAAATCTCAGAAAACCCTAAAACATTGAAAAATTTGAAAATCAAAACATTTGTAAATTCTCAAAAATACCAAAAATAGCCTCAAAACATCAAAAACATCCAACTATTTAAAAAAATCCATCCATCCCCATCTCACTTTCACCCACAATAAACATCACTCATAATAAACAATTGTCACCCTCAACCTTTGGTGAAACAATCAGAAACAAGTCTAGCAGGTTAAAAGTGAAAACTCAAATGTCAAGGTCTTAAGTCTAGGTCAGTAAGTAAACAAGTTAGTCAACTCTTTGTTTCAATATCCTATCATCCAGTCAGTCCCAAATCAGTCATTTGATAACATCATGTCCTAGGATGCATCCTTCCTACAATGGACATCAACATTAGGCATCACCATAGTTTAGTCTTGGATAGCGGTATGAAGAACATTCGCTTGTTTGTTTACTTGATCTTTTCTTTTGATTTATCTTATTTCACTCATTCCAATGACCTCTCAATGATATCTAATCAAAATGATTTAGAGAGAAAGGAATGGGGCAATGATCATTATCTTTTTATCTGTTGTGCTTGTTGGATGTTCTTGTAATATAACCTTGGTCATTCATGCTTTGTTTGGGTGTAGGGAGGGTGTTTTAGGTGTCTTGTTGACCACATAGGAAGGCTTGCCTTTTTATGTTTTGGTCCGAGATGTTTGGAATATCTGAACTACATTTTGAATAAGGTTCTGTATGCTAGGTGTGAACAGGAGTACTTCTATCTGATTGTCGAGTCAAACTCCATCACACTAGGTGCAACACCATCTTGGTTCTTTATACCTTGATGCATCGTGCCTATGTGTATTATCAAACATAAGGTAAATATCCCTTTTAAAGTCTGAATTCTTGGTAAGAAAATCATCATCATTATCATCATCATCATCATCTCTAATAAAGTCTCGTAGATCATGGACTTGTTGGATCCTATTTTCTTCATCTCATTTCTTCTTTCTTCTCTCTACGCTAACATGGTATCGTGACAGTTAATCAAAATTGTTGCTAATGCATCCATCTTGCATCCACAAACCATCAGCATAATGCATATCATACCATATCATATAGGAAACATTTTTCATCTCACATGCATTGCATTTCATAATTGCATAATATAGATTGGTTATTCTAGGCATCTCATAAATCATACATTTGCATTCATTACATAAACATAAAAGAATCATCACATAGGAATTTCATATACATCATCAAAACATTTATTGCATAATCATATAAAAATCACATATATATCATCCATTTGCATCATCATATAAGCATTATCATACCACATCATATCATGTCATATGCATCATCACTTAGGCATCATTATTAAAAAGCATCATCACATCATATCATGTACATCATCATGTCATCCACAAATGCATCACCATATTATACATGAGAAAGATATTGAAAAAGAAAAGAATATGTCATTGTTTCTCATACATGTTATCATCATCATCCATTAGGTGCATAATATAGATTTGTTAGTCTAAGCATTCACATATAATAACATTTGCATCATCCACACATCATCATAAAAAGTGCATAAAAAGATACTAAAAAAGAAATGCATCCATAAATCATTGCATCACATCATAACATCATATAGAAACATATATTGCATTGCATCACATAGAATAAAAAGAATACATATATCACATAGGATAGAGTCATCGCATCACATATAGAACATCACATATAGAAAATAAGATACATCCATCCATCATGCATAAATAAAATAGAACACATCATATCGGATCGAACCATGTCATCTCATATATCATCAAAATAATATACAAGTGTCATGGTACATGAATCAGGATCAAATGTGTATATCAATATAATACAATCGCCCACCAGGCTATAAAAAACAGAGCCCATGGATCATAAAAAGAATGCTATCTCTAATAAAAAATGTGAGGCTAGCCCTGATGGCTATTCACCTCACCTAGTGGATCCTGCCTCTGCCATGTTTATTGTGAGAAGTTTGGTACTAGGGCCGCTCGAGGATTTGACTGATGGTAATGTACCCTATAATACTGTGCCTCCTATACTACCTCACAGGGCCCTGTGTGGCCTCCAGCTGCCGACGACAACCAGTCTCCTATGCCAACTATAACTCGACGACCTGTCTTTGCTTGATGGCCTGGTCTCGTTCTACGTGGGCTTGATCTTGCTTGGCCATCAAAGTGGAAACTTGTGCCTACAACTACTATATAAGTGTATCTCTTTGGTCCAACTGGGGAGGTGGTGGTGGTGGTGGCTACTGCTGGTGATCCCTCGGGGCATCTCTTTGTTGGTCCCTATCTCTCGGCTGTCTATCCCCATCCCTGTGATCATGGGCTTGATCTCTCTGTCCCCTCTGATTTGGAGGTGGTCCACCTCCTCCTCTGCCTCTGCCACCATCTCCCCTACCTCCTTGCCCCCACCCCCACCCTGTTGATCAACCTCTGGGTCTCCTCTGTGGTATCAATGCAACAGGTACTTTCAATCTAACTGGCGGATGAAACCAATCTCGATATGCCTGGGTCATCCCTGGGTCTACTGGTCCTTGATCATAAGGCCATGGCTTGGCCACCAGCTATCAAAAGGAATCAAATACCACATCTATAGGGATTATGTGACCCCATGTCGCCTCCCTTGTAGTACATGCAAAGATGGCCATGTATTGGTCATCAAGTTAGTCCTGTGCATCCCCAAACTGTCAAACAACCCAATCCGATAGGTAGTGCTCTATCATCGTGTGTTCCCTACCTTGCATCAGTCTATCCTTCCTGGAAAAGAAAAATTGTTGTACATTGCCATACCAGGCAGGCATGCCCAGCCAAGGCCTCCAAGTGAAAATGGTCATCTCATTGATGAACCTCCGCTAGTGACCGATGCTGGCTGCCCTTGTGTGAGTAAATGTTAGTCCACCCCTGTATCTCCAGACGACTGGGTCATCTAGCTCCATGTCAACTGGTGTGACTCGTGGGTGGAGCACTACAATGTATTCCTAGATCCAAATATGCAGTAGTGTAATTCCTGATCTGATAGCCCTACTATCGTAGTATGCAAACTCATGAAGATCATGGTAGAGGGAGGCCAACATCACTAGCCCCCATGTGAAGCACTCTCTCCATCAGAGCATCTGCTCCCAAGAAAGACCCCATCCCAAGTTGAAGTACTGCCCGTGCTGATCTGGTGCCACGAGCCTGAGATGATGGCGGCTACAATCAATTTGAATGTCGACACTGTAGTCTTGTACCATTCTAGCTTGATCTATCCCTCTGAAAAGATGATCTTGCCAAAGCCCATAACATCATAACAGGCATCTGTCCCTGCGTACACATCATATATGACTCTCTCTCCATGGATCAACAAATGAAGAATGCACCACACATCCTCTAGGGTCACTGTGGCCTCACCTGTAGGGAAGTGAAACGAGGACATCTCACCGTGCCATCGCTTTGTTAATGTTGTCATCATCCCCAAGTGTGTCTGGATGGTTGGGGCTATGCAATGTACTAGATCCCAATCTCTCCCAAGTGCTCTTGGAGTAGCTCGTGCAAACTAGGATCTTGAGTCAATCTGCTCAGAATCAAGGACTTGTGCTCTTGTGAGTGGATTGGCTCCATGTCCTCTTGCATCAAAAAGGTCATCGCATCAAGTTTCTTAAAAAATTGAGATCCTGCTTGGAGTTTGCACGCCTAAAACAACAAATGCGTCACTATTTGCAATGGCGGTGCTATTTGGAAACTCCAAACTGCACCGTTGGAGACCAAAAAGTCTCAAAATTCACCGCCGTGGTGCACTTTGAAAGTGTTTTGATTTGACCCCTAAACCTAAATTGCAAACTAGATCACTGTGGTGCTATTCGTGAATGCGGCAGAATTTGAAGATAAACCCTAATTTCTAAACTGTGTCATCATGGCACAACTCTCATTAGCAACGCACTTTAAGCTCGCATGGTGCCAATTTAAGGCTTTTAGTGGAACCAAACAACGCCGCTTGATTTTTTTTGACTTTACACCCAAATTAATGTGCTCAAAAATCAAAATTAAAGGTTGGGACAAGATGACATACCACTGGTTGTATGCCTGGTAGCCGCTGGTACACTCAAACACACTCAGAAATGTGTCATGGAAGCACATGTTGCGCCATCTCGATCGATGCTCAAAGCTTAGAACTCAAGAATCTCCAAAGGCTAGGTGTGCAAATGAATTGGAGGTGGCCCCTCGAGGCCTATTTAAGCTTGAAAGCTAGGGTTTTTTGACCTTATTTAGCCGTCCAACTAGGGTTTTGGACCCCCGAGCTCCTTTTTTCCAAACCAAGGGTCGTTTTGTATCTTTTTTTCATGTTTTTGCACATTTTTGACATCCTAGACCCTTTATGTACCCGTCAGACACCCTGTCCTCTTTTTTCGCGAGATCACCCAAAAATCAAAATTTTTATTTGATCTCTCGAGGGAGCAGTATATTAGCATGTTTCATCTCACCAGGGCAACAGTGGGGCATTTAGAAAATTGAGAAAAATTTAAATTTTGATCATGATGAGTTTATTCTTTTAACCAACATAGTAAGTACATTGCTTCAAAGAGGGGCAAAATGAAGACATGAAAAAATATGTCGATTGATCCTATACACTTGATCCTGATTACTAACACTGCTTTTTCCTAAATCATCTCCTTTGCTAGTCATTTAATTAAATAATCTTTATTTAATTAAATTCATCACATTGTATCTCTTAATTAAATAAATCAGTTTTTACCTAATTAAGTCATCTCCTGTTAATTAAATAAATTATTTTATTTAATTAGCTTCTATAGTCTCTCTTTAATTAAATAATTTATTTTATTTAATTAAATCTCTAAATTCATTGTATTAAATTAAGTCAATTAATATTTATTTGATTTAATCTAACATCATCCCTCTTTAATTAAATAAACCAAAATCTTTATTTAATTAAATTTAAATCATATTCCTCTCATTTTGATTTAAATTAATCCAAAAGTCAGTCAAAATGGTCAAATCAACTAATCTCCCTCTTAATTAATCAAATCCTGATTAATGCTAGTCTTAATCACTCCAATCCTCTAGATTTTGCAACTTGCTCATGAAAATCATTTCAATTGATTTATTAAACCTCTATTTACTTTCAAAAAGACACCCAAAAGGGAATATTCTCCAAGTTTGAAAAATCCCTCCAAAAGGGTTTGTACATCCAACAAGGAATTTAAGTTTCTTACATGTCCTTTTCCTTGAGCCAAGTGGCATTAAATTTAATTTATCCTCCCTCCAACTTGTCATTTCATCCATTTTGAAATTCCACCTAATTGCATTTAATTGCACATTCACCAAAATGTGCCCCACCTTTGTCCACTCACATGTTGACAAGTGGCTTCATGCTATTGGTTGGTCTTTTATCCCACATTCATCCATTTTGCCTCATTCTCCATCTTTCACATCTATAAATAAGAGTCTCTCATTTGGATTTTGGATCCACAATCTTAGGCATTTGATCCACAACTTCATGCAAATACACTATCTTGAGATTTTGAATTTTCTCATCCATTGTTCATCCATTTTAACATTTTTATAGCTAAGTTATGCAGGAATTTCACCAAGGAATCATCAAATTTTCATCATGTCATCATTCAAGCTTACAAGGGATTGGGAAAGGGCCATTTTCCACATAAAAATAACACCAATTCCCCCATGGGATTGAGAGTTTGTTTGCATTAAATAGGGTTTGAAAGTTTTTACTTGTGTTTTTCATTCTATTTCTTATTTCTGTATTTCAAATGAATTCTATGGGGAATGGTGATTTAACTTGCATAATGGACTAATTCTGTGATTTTTCTTTGTGTTTGTGCAGGTCTAGGATCACCATTCACACGCTATACACAATATCATATACCCTCAAATCTAAACCCTACACTCAGCTCTTAGTCATAAAACCTATACACTATACCCTAAAACTTATACCTTCAACCCTCAAGGTTTCTACTTCAACCCTCAATGTTTCTATACCCTCAAACCTAAACCCTATAACTCAATCTTATACTCTCAACTGTAAACCATAAACCCTACAACCTAAACCCTAATACATAAACCTTTTACCCTATATGTTAAACCCTAAAACCCAACATTAATAATTTAACACTAAAACCTACATAATTAAATTTAATCCCTAAACTCTCAACTCTCAACTCTCCATCATAACCATCAACCCTAAACCCATAAACCATAGGACCTACACCCTAAATAATGAATAATTTAGAGATATGAAAGGGAGAGAGGAGAGAGACATGGGCGATAGAGAGAGAGAGGTGAGAGATATAGAAGAGAAGTAGAGAAAGAGAGATGTGAGATAGAGAGAAGAGAGATATACATAAGGAGGGAGGGAGAGGTAGATAAGGAAAGGGAGAGATGTGAGATAGAGAGAAGAGAGATCTACATAGGGAGGGAGGGAGAGGTAGATAAGGATGGATGAGGGATGAAGTAGGAAGGGGAGATAGATAGAAAGTTAAGATAGAGAGGTAGATAGTGGAGAAAGAGGTAGATCTAGGGAGAGAGAGAAGTGAGATCTAGAACAATAGATATGGGGAGGAGAGTAGAGAGGAGGGAGATGTGAGATGATATATAAAGAGGTACCTATAGACTCTCAACCCTCTATCATTTACCATAAACCCTACACCCTAAACCCTAAACACTAAGAGATACAATGTGAACCCTATACACTAAACCCTAAATATTCACATTAATAATTAACACTAAAACCTATACCCTCAATCCTAAACAATATACTCTCAACCATCAACCCTAAACCCTCAACTCTAAATTATTCATAGAAATGTTGTAACATGCCCATTGTTCTACCCGTTGTTTTTACTATGCTTTACCCACAAGTTTAAAGTTTAAGCTACTAACATTATGAGCCATAACTTTTTTTCCTTTCCACATAAATAAATAGATGCATATTTGAAACATAACTATTCCAAACTTTCCATTGCAGAACATATAATCATTTCAATAATTCAAGCAACGATTTCACATCACATAATATCATGATAATATTTCTTATTTACAAATCCACAATAAGAGTAGAGATACATGTTTACATACATATCTTCTATGAGCTTAATGATAAAGATACATAAACAGAGTGTAAAATGATCTAAATGTCAATGTTGGTGCATACCTCCTATATGTACCCATCACTTGGCACATACATTCTACATGTCCCCAAACTGGTGCTACATCCTCAAATATTGGTCGCCAACTATATGAGGGAGAGCATCACTCAACGCTTTTCCACCAACCATGGACTTACTGTGGTCCCCCACACATCTACCAAACTTGGTAAGATGTCCCTACCCTTCGATGAAGAGATTGGTTTTATAACCCCATAATCATGACCTTCCTAAGCATAGTGTTGTGTCCTACAAATCTAGAGCTACCATACGTTGGTTTCCTTGCCTAGTTTGTATACATGGACTGCAGTGAACTGACAATGTAAATAGTGGCTACTTACACTACCTTGGCCAAAGAATTCAACACCTTGTACTTCAAGTGAGAGTCATATTTTCACCCACTTCAAAAGCTCAATTTGGTATTGACCATATACATAACACACATTTACCCTAAGGTGATAGCATACTTAAATATTCAATAAGGTAATTCCCTTATCCATGGATTACCCTGACCCCAGGAATACCCAAGTCTATAGTAAACTGATTGTCTAGGTTACACCGTTACTGATGGATTTCCACTAAGCCTAGGTATAACCACTTTAACCATACATATATACACAAACTAATGTTTAGATAGGTTACCTCCCTTTCCCATGGATTTCCACTAACCCCAAGTATAACCACTCTATCCATTCATATTGAAATATTTATAAAAGTACTATAAGATAGAAACAAATTCCATCTCATGTATTATCTAAATAGACTTAATGAACTAGCATAGTTCTAATAGCACATAAGCCACAAATATTCAACAATATATTAACATAATTTGATGATAGGGTTCACTACTTGAGACTCAATTAAGAGTCATACATGCATATTCCATACTAGGAATTAACTAAGTTTATCATACCATTCATTCATAGAATTTTCCATAATAGGAAATAACTAGATCATATGAATAGGGTAAAAGTACAAAGTTGTGTCACACTTTTGGCTAACTTATTAGCACAATTGAATTTTAGTATTTCTTACTAAAAATGAATTTCGGTCAAACATATGACTTGGTAAGATTAATTATAGCTAAGTTAGATATTTCCATTAATTTTCTAGCTAAAATTATAGGCTAAATGTATATGTAACACTACTTTGAGGCCAGTTTATCAAAAAAGTATGAGTATTTGAAAATCTTCTTGTTACAACAACTCCTACTCATGTAAGTAATATTTTTTAAAATATAAAAAATACCCTCTTGTAGATCCATAAGTTTAGTTTTCAAAATTATATATATTTGAATAGTTTAATTATTATTTATATTTTATTTTGTATTTTTACTAAAAGTTGGTTATTAGCACAAAATATTAGGTTGATTAACATGTCAAGAAATAACACTAAAACTTATTCAAAAAAATTGAAAAAAAATGATGCACTAGATAAAATAATCTATATCAAGATGGTATAATTTTTTTGAAATTTTAGATAAAATTTAATATAAAAGTTGACATCAAATGGAAACAACTATGTTTTAATACATACAAATTTTAATATTTATTTAAAAATACATATTTATTAAAATTGGAAAAAAAATCCTTGCACTAAATATTCATCTTATAAATACGTGCACAAAAAAATTAATATTTATTATCTAAAGTTGACATGTCATGTAACTTCATTTTTAAGCATTTTATTAGCAACAAAATAATACTATTATTTTATTAAAAAATATTTTAAAATAATTTATTTTTTTATTTTTTTAAAGTACAAACATAAAATATATTAAAAAATACAAATTTTATTAACTTTTACATCATTTCAAAATTCAAAGCATATATTCCACTTTTTAGTGATTCAAGTTTAAAAGTTGGATCAGTGTTGGTTGTTTCTTTATACAAGTGTGACATAGCTTTGTACTTTTACCCAACAAGCATATCAAGCATTCAATCAATCTTTCCAAAACAAAGAAATCATAATAAAAAAACCTTTCAAACATAAGCAAAGGAAGAATAGAATTCAGCATGCCTGGATATAAGTTCCAATTTGATAATGCTGCCTTCCAATCTTAACCTTTTCCTTCATGAATGCTACTTCTCCAAAGCACAACTAGCCTTTAAACACTAGCCTCTCACAAATTCTCTTACTAACCAATTGCACAATACTAAAGAATATCACTAACTCTAAATATCACTAACTCACTTGCACATCAAATACAACAGAATAACGATGGGAAAATCAAAATGAGAAGAGTAATAAATGATAGGAAGAGCACCTCTATATATACTAATATTTGAGCAACCAAAGGCTACAAATAAGCTAGCAATTTATCCACCTTCCTACTCACATGCAACGAATCATCAAACTAAGTTATAGGTTTACAACACATAACAGTTCATAATCTTCTAATGGTTGAGTTGACCTTTGGGTATGTGTAGGATCATGATGGGCCAAAAAATGGTGATATGATGGGTATGTGTAGGGTATGTGGCTAACAAATTTTTTTACCAAAAAATGATGAAATGAAAAGGGTTTTTAAAGGAGATGCTAAACTTTCCACTAGTATAAATTATGCTTTACTTTGAATTTAATAAATAATAATTATTCATTTTTTATTTGAATTACGAATAAAGTCCTGATTGATAGGCTGATTGAAAAACACCTATAGATTTCAAATGGTATCACATTTTTTGAATCAGAAACATGCGTCACATTCTATGCTTCACATACTATAGGATTAAAAAATAAATAAATTTAATTTCATGAAGTTTTGAATAAGTTAAGGTGGTCAGACATACAAGTTTTTATATTTTTTAAAAGTTGTAATAAAAAATTCATAATTAATTATTTACTTGGAAAAAAATTACAAAAAAATGTGCATCACATCCGAACATGAGTCCTCTACTTATTTCTAAAATATTATAAAAAAATATTATCATTTTATTGTGGTTAGGGTGGTCGATAGACAGATTTACTTATTTTTCCCCCGAAATTTAAGTACTCATGATTGAAATTTCAAATTTTCACCAAATAGATTTAAAACCTAGCAGTTTAGAAACTGCATTCAATTTTCTATAGATTCTTTTCTTACATATTTTTAAAATAATATAGATAACTTATTCAAATTTTTACGTCAAGTTGCCTAACTCTGATTTTTTTGAATTTTTTGCCACTTAAGGGCCTATTTTTTCCATGATGATCCTGCACATACCCCTCTACTTGAGAGACAACAAGACTCATTAACCGAGTCAAAGGATAATGAATCATAACAAGAAGTTTCCTTCTTGGTTCACAAGTCAAATTCCTTTTATATTTTTTCCAAGTTTACATGGATTGAGTCTCATGGTTTAAGGACAACAAAATACTTCTTTTTCATTTCATGTTCCTCAGCATTGGTGCCACATATTCTCACATTTGTTGCCCTTAAAGATATCTGTGGTTTAAGAATTATTCTTATCAACATTTAATCGTATGCTACATTTAAACTTTCTACCTTTTTTCATGTGTGGTCACTAAATTCATATTGACTTGGTCTCTTTTTGCTTTATGTGCAACCATAATAGCATTAAAACTTTCAGCGCTATCACTATATGTGCATTCCTTGCTTATTCATTACATTTAAATGTGTTAACAATATTGTTAACTCATGCACAAAATACACAATACATATGCATCTCTTATATTATGCACTAAGGTAAATACTATGCGCTAATAACATATAACTCAAACATTATATATATAATATATATACTATTTATATATACATCCTCACATATATATGTATATATATTAATATATTTTATCATATTTACTTGATTATTTAAAATACATCTATTACCAATAGATATAAACTTATATTAAATAATAACATATATATATACATATATTAGTATATATGTATATACGTTTCTTCAAACATAACATATACATACATATTTATATATATATATATTATATAATATATAAATATATAAATATATATCGTTATCTCAATTAGTGAATTCAAACACATATATACACGTACTCATCGAATGATGTATGTAGATGAAGTGCATGCATATATATACATGTTGCTTTTATCCAATTGATACTCCCATACATATGGGTTACCCGTTCATGAGCTTGCGTAAGTATGTCTACCTACGTATACTCATGCCCACATATACTCACATGTATGAGTTATTATGGAAATGTACATATATACATATATACATTTTATATATATACCTCATTGACCAACATATACCAAAAGAACACATAAGAACTCTCTTGATGAAAAGACTCAATCAAATATCCCTAGTCAAAATACTCATAAAACAAGATCATAACTAGTAACAAAACATTCACAACTAATATAGAAGGTTAATTACTATTCACCCAAATTGACTTAGCTCAACATAGACCAAGGTCTGAGTGTCTATATGCTCAACTAGGTTCATCAGGGTTAACAAACCAATTTCTTCTCTTGAGTAATACTGCCCTTCTTTACCAGAGGTTTGAGCGTGTTCTTGCATCCAACTTAGTACATCATAACAATAGTTAGCCGATAACAATACAATCATATGCATTATATACATCATTGTTAGAATCATTACAAATATAAACTTGAATTAAAAAGTCATTCATTAAATTCCATCAAGATTCGTATGCATAACACAATTCATAAACATATATTAAAGCATTATTAACCCATCAAGGTAAAAGTAAATCGGTAATAAAACAACATGGTGTAACATATTCCCCCCTTATGAATCATCGTCCCTGATGATTATAGGTATCAATAAGGACTAAAAAAAAACTCAAAACATAGCATCATAAAACATCATTTTTTTTAGGAATTATCAAAATCTAGCATGACTTGTGGAAACTTCTGCTTCATCTTAGCATAGTCTTCCCAAGTAGTAGAATCTCCTGCATATTGATCCCACTAGATCTTACATTGCAGAACCTCTCAATTACGTAAATGAAGCTGACGAATTTTGAGCACCTTGAGAGGCTTGATCGTTACCACTCCCAGGTCTTGTACTTGTAACACATTCCAATCAATAACATGGTTATCTCCTTGTATGTACTTCTTTAGGTATGACACATGGAAAATATTATGCATTTTGGCTAGATTTGGCAGCAAAGCAATCCTATACGCAACATGGTTGACTTCCTTGAGAACCTCAAAAGGACCTACATAATGTAGAGCTAGTTTTGTCAGAAAGATACACTGCACAAGTCATCTAGTGTTGTCATTGATGGCTACCCTAGTCAGTGATTTGATCCACACGTCAGTATTTGTTTGTACCAAAATTTAGATTGAAGTTTTGTGTTAACTGTCAAAGTTAGAACAAAGCATCTGACAAAATTGTGTTCATCGATTCATATGCAAATTTTCTGTTATCATTTTGTGATGTGGATCTCAGGGAAGATATTTCGATGTATGACCTATGTTATCTTTGAATCTTAGAGCCTTGTATCTATTGGTGTGAAAGTTAGAATATCCGGTTGATTGATTTTTTATTGAACAGTGCAAGAAGACGGACTTGATGATTGTAGCATGTTGTGGATCTTCGAGGCAAAATTGTTTGAATTTTTTTTGTGTTCGAGGGTATTGTTTTGGGTCCTCACTATGTTGTGGACAACTTTGGTTGGTGCGCATTGAAAATTATTTGTGGATTGAGCTGACAGTTTATAAATATTTTGTATTTTGTTGAAGCCAACATATGGTTGATGTAATTCCTAATTGTGGATATATATAAGCGATTGATCATATCATTTTGAGGTGTGTTGATGTGTGTTGTGATGTGATAAAAAATTTAGAAGCATTATAGAGAGATTGTGCACAGTTTCACTTGTGCAGAAAAAATATTTGTGATCCGAATTAAAGCAGATAGAGAAGAAGAGAAAAATTAGATAGAAGGTCAAGAATGTGATTGATGTGCTTAAGTAGATGCTATTCTCTTAGTTCAAATATTCTAGATGTAATCCAAATGCTTTTTTAAGATAGTGAGTTTTCTTTTGTATTTGACCAGTGAGCTCTAGGCAGTGTGCCTGAATGCATGTGCATTCCTTTTGTAAACACTTATATTTGAGTATACTCATATTGTGGATTGACCTCCACCATGGTTTTTCCCCTAACAGGGTTTCCACATAAAAAATCCTTGTGCTATGGTGCTGTGGTTGATTGCTTTGTGTTCTTGTATCTTTCTCTTGGTTCAATGCTATAAGTGGTTTAAAGATCAGGTTAATAAAGTTAAATTTTGTAGAACATTGATTCACCCCCCCCTCTTAGTGTTCCTTGATTCCAAGAATTGGTATCAGAGCCTAGTTCCTCAAAAGAAGTTTAAAAGCTTGGGGAAGATCCAGGAAAGTGATTCAATGGATTCAAGTAGTCTTCAAGAACAACTTTTGGTGGCACTAGATTATCTTGATCAGTCCAAATATGAAGTTCGAGAATTGCAGGAAAGCCTCATCAATGCTAATAAATTCATTCAATCATTGAAAGATAAAATTAATGAGTCAAGGGAAAAGAGAAAGGAACTCTATGATCAGCTTAAACAAAAAGAAAGTAAGAGCATGGAAGGTGAACACTTGAGTCAAGCCTTGAAGGAAAAGACAAAAGAATGTGAAAAGTTTGCCAGAGATAATGTTGTCCTAAAGCAGGAGATGTAATCTATTATGATGAGAATGACCAAGGAGATTGAAGACATAAAGAAGAATGAAGAGAATCTTGCTCATTCGTTGAAAGAGAAATATGAAGAATGCAATTGAATTACTGATGGATTCAATTAGCTGGAGCTTGAATTGGAAAAATCAAGAAATAATGAAGAAGAGCTTGAAAGATAGATTGTTACTCTCTGAGATGAACTTGCTATTGCAAATGAATACAAGGAGAAGTTCAAGATTAGCTTAGTCAAGCTTGACGAACTAATTAAAAGTCAGAGGACTGGAAGTGACAAGTGAGGTCTTGGATATGAGAAAGGAGAAAGTTCCGGATCTGGAAAAAGGAGATTTAGGCAAGGAAATAAAATGAACAAAGCTGGAAAGTATCAGTAAGACAACCTAATGCTCAGAAGTTCAATGGTTATTGTTTTGTTTGCAATAAATTTGGTCATATGGCTGCTCAATGTAGAAGTAGAATGAATCCAAGTGGTCCATTATTCTCCGGTCAGTGTTACAATTGCAATAAGTATGGTCATAAGTTAGTTGAATGAAAAAATGTCGAACAACTTTTTCAATAGAGATGTCAGATGTTATACCTGCAATAGATTTGGTCATAGTACTAACCAGTGCAGATCAAGAGAAAATCAATGGAACAACTGGTTTGGACAAAGAAATGTGGTGTGCTACAATTGCAACAAATTTGGTCACACTACTAGATTTTGTAGAACAAAAAGGGTTCAGTAAATCAAAGGAAAAACATGCAAAAGGATGAAAAGGGAAAAGTTACTATAGATGAGATCAGGAAGCAAATGAAGAAGACATGGGTGAAGAAGAGTCCTTATGTTGCAAGAAATGAGCTAGGCACACCATAATCTAGTACTAGAAATTCCTCTAGGAATTAGTTTATGGCCTCTGGCCTAGGGGGATTTCTCAAGAAAATCATTTAACCCCCTTGTTGGTAGTTGGTACCGGAATGTGGCATATTGCGATGATTGCATTAATGATGTGCAGATGTTTTGGGATCTCTTGTGAAGGAAACTTATGCAAAATTGAAGATTCGCAGAAGAATTTTCTTTCACACTTTATGAAAATAGGGTATCTAGAAGACCTAGGGAAAAAGCATTTATTGCGATGAAAAAGTTAGGTGCATGAATGATAAAAAGTCATTTCTATCCCTCATTTGTCACATTGCATTTTGGGAAGAAGAAGTTTGGAGAGCTCTGTAAGCAAAATTTGGCGGGATACAAGTCTGAAGGTGATTTGGCAATTAAACCCTAATCTGGCAAAAGGTATTTATCTATAAACTCGTGAACTTGAAAATTTTGGAAATGGCTACTCCATTGGTTGTTGATATTAAGGATAGGTCCTGTTTGAAATTCAAATGGCACCCATTTAAATCCATCGAGACAAAACCATTAGGTGCATTTTCTTCCGTTCCATATGGTGTTTTGCATATCAAAGATATTAGGGCATACATTCATGCAAATGTTGAAGAATTAAGAAGCTCCCAATTGCTAAATTTGTATACCAATCATATTGTGGGAGAAGATTTCTACGTAAAACCTGAATTTAAAACTTTGGAAGAGAAGTTCACTTAGATCATAAAATTTTCCATGTTCGAAGAAAATGAATGGGTTTAGTATATATTGAGTCGAGTGCATGCCGAGTTCATGTGGTTATGTCAACCTTTCAAGATTACAAAGAAGCTATAAGGATTGTTACTGGTTTGAATTCATCCGGTGGGTTGCCAACACTGAAATCTATGAAGAACCAAATAGTTACAGATGCAACCGGTTTAGTTTTTGACAAGAGAGCCATGACAATCAATGATATCATCGAAGTGGATGTTAGATTTTCCTCTATGGTTGTTGGGTACAAAATCTATCACTCTAGCTGGGATAATTCTGTATCTGGTACAACAATCTATGCAGCATATTAGATGGTCAAAGAAAATGCAGAATATGACCTATGTGAGTTACTTCGGAGCTAGCTAATTGAGAATCTTTGCAAAATCAAGAAGGATAAGAAGAATTATTTCAAGTATGGTAATCTGTTGCTATGTTTATTCTTCTACTTCATGAATGTAATTCTGGGAGTTGGAAAAGTGTAATGGCAAAGTGAGAAATTGGTAGATGTTCAAATTAGAGACATCTTGTATGGAATTGGTGACAACAAAGCTAGAAAAACTGTTATTTGGGGTTATTTCAAGAGTTTTCAGAATGAAATGCAATCCAGGGAAAGGATTCCTACTTCTATTGTGGAAAAATATAAGGACACAATTTTCTTCATGGTTGATATTGATCAGTGCTTAATGGAAGTTGTAGAACTTATAATAGTGTGGATAATTCCTATGGGTTATGAGGTTGAGGGACACATTTTGGAGCTATATGCTCAACACCTGTTGAGTAAACCTCATGATTTGATAGAAGAAAGGTTTGGTACCTTTGAGGAAAAGGATATGCAAGTGCATTCAAACAATTGAAGAAGCCTATGATAATCTGGAAGGTGAGAAAGGAAGTTGAAGCTTTTGCAAAAATCATGGGGATATCAGCTCAAGCTGTGAGAGAAGCTAGAAGGAAAAGAGAACAAGATGAAGCAGGAGAGCCAGCTAGAACTGAGTCTACTAGTCTGGAAAAATCCTCTGCTAGATCTAGATCCACAAGGAGCTCTTCACTCTCATTTGGTCCTGCAAAGAAATCAAGCCCTATAAAAGCTCAAGTAAAGACATCTGGTAGAGAAGGAAAGAGGAAGAAGGACAAGAGAACAAGAGTATATGTTGTTGTTTTAGAAGATGAAGAAACTAAATCTAATGAAGAGGTAAGAGAAATCAAGCATAAAGGCTCAAAAGCATCTAATGTCTCTAAGGACAAGCACTCCGGTGAAGAGAAAGCAAAGAAAAATATGAAAACTAATAAACTAGGTATGTCTATAGAAGAAGTGGAAAAATATTTGATTAAGGATGGTAATCTTAGGCCACTATGTGAATGGTATGACACCTTTGATAGTGCCGGTCAAAGAATTATTGAGGAAGCCACAATAAATTATTTGAATAATTTCAATATGAATCTCATTGAATAATGTATGAGTCACCTAAAGGTCTATATGAAGTCTTAGAAATGAGGAGAGTGAATGCAAGAACTGAAGAAGAGCAAATGAGAGAACAAATACTTTCTAATCTGTGTTCTGTAATGTCAATGGATGAAATGAAGAAGATCCTAAGTGATGCTAAGAAGGATTTTAAGAGAAAGAAAAGGGTGAACAAGCTGATGAATGGATAGAATGAAGAAGTTACAAAAGACACTAAGAAAATCCTTAAGGCAGTTCTGTTGAAAAATAGATATAATGTTGTTTCTGAAGAAGCTCATAGTGAAGATGCTCCATCTGGTCCAGTAAATGAAGAAGTGAAAGAAGACACATTTGAGGATACTCTGAATCCTCTTGACATGCAAGATGTTGAAATACCTATGGAGAATAAAGCTCCTAAAGAGATGTCAAGTGAAGAAGTAGAGATTCCTGAAGCCAAGGAAGAATCAATGATTGAAGAAAAGAAGGCTAAAGCAAAAGAGATTCTTGTGGAAGCAAGAGACACTGGTAAAGAAGTAAAGGATTTTTTGGAGGAGAAATAGGAGGAGTTTGATCTTGAACTAGTTAAAGGTCCTATCAACTTGGCCACTCTATCTCCTATTGAGAAATTGAAGGTAGCATCATTTACTTAGGCCAAGGCAAGGGAGGAGATATTGAAATCTCATTGTGCGAACCCCAACCTTGGTACATACAAAACAACAAGAATAAACAAGTTAGAAAAAATCTTGCAAGCCAAAACAAGGATTCCCCATGAAATCCATTTACAACTTCAAACTAGGAAAGAAAATAACAAAGAACACAATGAAATAAAGAAATATTGATTCAATCCCAATTAGAAAAGCAAACACATGATCCCATGGGGGAATTGGTGCCAATTTGATGTAAAAATTGGCCCTTTCCCAATTCCTAAGATGCAAGCTTGATATGTTGATGAAGATTTGATCCACTTTGTTGATGTTGAAGAGTGCTCCAAGCTAAAATCTGCAAAAACCTAACTATGATTCAAGAATGATTGATGAAATTTGATGGATATTTGAGCATGGTAACTTTGCATAAGTTGTGGATGATCAAATGAGGATATGAGCTCTTTATTTATAGAATTCCAAGATGGATGAATGCCCAAATTTTAGCAATGTGGGACTAACATTCATCCAATGGTATGATGCCACTTGTCAATCTATGAATGGATGAAAGATGTGCAAGATTTGGGGTTTGTGCCAATAAATGCATAATTTTGAATTTCAAATTTGTTGAAATGACATGCAAGAGGGAAGGGAAAATGCAATAAATGCCACTTGGCTCAAGGAAAAGGACATGTAAGATGAATTTATTGCCTTGTTGGATGTACATGTTGACTTGGAATTTTTAAATTCAAATTGAGAGAATATTCCAAAAGATGCCTTGTGAGGAAAATAGAGATTTAATAAATGAATTAAATCTATTTTCATGCAACTTGCATTATCTAGAGGATGGGACATGAGATGAGATTAAATTAATCAAGGAATTAATTTAATGAGAGAGGTTAGATGATGTGACCTATTTGACTCAAATTTATGGATTTATTTAAATCAAATAGAGAGGATTATGACAAGAGATTAATTAAATAAGGATTTTGATTTATTTAATTAAAAGAGATGGTGTTAGATTAAATCAAATAAGGTTTTAATTTATTTAATTTAATGGACAAACTTTAGAGATTTAATCAAATAACTGATTATTTAATAGGGATAATTAGATCAGATGGATTGATTTAATTAACAAAAGAGATGAATTGATTAGAGAAAATGATTTATTTAATTAAGAGAGGAATATTGATGAATTTAATCAGATAAGGAGATTTGATTAAATGGTTAGACTGAGGGATGATTTAGGAAGAAACTATGTTAGTAAGTCAGGATTAGATGCACAATGTCAATTAGTATATTTTACGTGTCTACATTTTGCCCCTCTTTGAAGCAATGCACTCGTTGCATTGGTTCAAAGAATAAACAATCTCGATCAAAGCCAATTTTTTTTTGATATTTAAAAACTTGCCCCACTACTGCATGGTGAGAGAAAACATGCCATTATAATGCCCCCTCGAGAGATTAGATGAAAATTTTAATTTTTTGGGTGATCTCGTGAAAAAGATGACAAAGTACCCAATAGGTTTGAAAGGGCTTCGGGAGGCTAAAAACGTGTCTAAACGCAATAAGAAAATGAAAAATAAGCCTCAATTGGACAAAAACAGGTTCGGGGGTCCAAAACCCTAACAGGACAGCCATTTAGGGTTTAAAAAACCCTAATTTTTAGGCTTAAAAGGGGCCCGAGGGGTCACTTTCAAGTCATTTTCACACACCTCCGCTAGAAACCTTGAGATTTGAGCTCTCAATCTTTGGCGATATGGCGCAACGATAGCTTCCCCTACACATCATTGATCGAGTTTAGACATACCAGCGGCCACCTGGCATTGGGGCACTGGTATGTGACCCTTACCCAAACTTTGTCCTTTCATTTGATACTTTAATTAATGCTTTAAAGGGGCAGCTCGCCTGCAGCGGTGCTATATAGCGCCGCTTAGCAATCAAATTGCACCACGCGGTGCAATTTAGAGTTTACAAACTCTAACGCTGAGCTTGGGTTTGGTGGGCTGGTTTGAAAAAGTGTGCGGTGGCGGTGCCATATAGCTCTTTTTAGGGCCTAGCATCAGAGTTTGATTAAAATCAAACTGCGACGCCATTAGAAACTACACCGCTGGGGAAGTTTTTTGAATGCTTGGTAGAGACATTTGCAAATTTTTTTAACACTTTGACTTTCCTTGATGCAGGACACAGTGAGGGAGCTCTACTCTCGGGAACATAGGTCATGAGATTTGGCTAGCGTCTTGCGAGACCTGAGCGATAGGGACCGGGATCAACTCAGGGTTGCAGGGTTGTGGCACATTGCATACGTGGCACCCGTGCACACCCACCTAGGGATGTTGTCAGTGCTAGCTGAGATGTGGCACAATGAGATGTCCTCATTTCATCTCCCCATTGGTGAGGCTACCGTCACTCTAGAGGACGTTTGGCGTATTCTACGATTGCCAATTCACGGCCGACGGGCGATCTTCGATATGGACGAGCGGCACGAGGCTTGCTACAAAGTCCTCGCCACACAAGACATCATCTTCTATGAGGGATTGATAGAGCTAGAGTGATACAGGGTCATAGCACCTCCCTACCGCTGGGAAATTGCAGCTATCATTTCGTTTCTTGTTGCCCTAGACAGAGGAGGGCGATATTTCAGTCCAAACTGGGGGTATTGCTGGGAGCAGATGGTCCAAGATAGGCCAGTTCATTTTGCATGGGGGCCTGTTCTTCTAGCTTCGCTTTATAGGGACCTCCATGAGTACGTCTACATGGATGACAGAGTGCTGGGGGCTGAGGTGACTTTACTTCATGTCTGGGCATGGTAGCACATTTCTGTGCTACGTCCACATGTTGTTCCAGTTCTGATGGGGGTAGACGATGCCCTCGTGGCACGATACAGATGTTGTGTGTCCTTTACAAACACCGGTCCTAAGGGTTTGTGAGCTTAGAGGATTGATTGGTCCTAAGATGGAGCCAATGCTTAATGCATTGAAGGAAGTGCAAGATGTTATGGTTGTCCGTGATCCGACAAACCTTGAATCAACAAAGATGCAATCCTATTTGTTCTATGGTCACATGACTATTTTGGAGAGTTTGAAAAAGGGTTGGAACACTAGTTTAAGCTTGTTGAAGAGTAATTTTGTAGACATATTCAAGTTTATGTAAGTTTTAGAATCATTTTTGTACATATGCAGTTTGTTCATAGCAATTTTGTTTGATTTTTGGTATGCAGATTTCTCGCCTTTGCCATTGATGTCAAAGGGGGAGAGTGGGATAGTGAAAAATGTCATAATCATCTTAGGGGGAGTTGTGCTTTGAAGTTTTGAAGGTTGGCAGTGTATTCATGTTGGTACTGATCCGACACTTAGTCATTTTTCACTAAGTGTTGCCATCAATGCCAAAGGGGGAGATTGTTGGCAAGAGACACTGTACAAGTCATCTGGTGTTGTCATTGATGGAAACCCTAGTCAGTGATTTGATCTGCATGTCAATATTGTTCGTACTGGAAGTCAAATTAAAGTTTTGTGTTAATTGTCAAAGTTAGAACAGACCATCTGACAGAATTGTGTTCATCGATTCATATGAAAATTTTCTATTAATCATTTTGTGATGTGGATCTTAGGGAAGATATTTTGATGTATGAACTATGTTATATTTGAATCTTAGAGCCTCATATCAATTGGTGTGAAATTTAGAAGATCTGGTTGATTGATTTTCTGTTTAATGTTCAGTGCAAGAAGACCGACTTGATGATTGTAGCATATTGTGGATCTTCGAGGTGAAATTGTTTGAAGTGTTTTCGTGTTCGAGGGTATTGTTTTGGGTCCTCACTATGTTGTGTTCGAGTTTGGTTGGTGCACATTGAAAATTATTTGTGGATTGAGCCAATAGTTTGTAAATATTTTGTATTTTGTTGAAGCTGACATATGGTTGATGTAATTCCTAATTGCGGATATATATAAGCAATTTCTCATATCATTTTGAGGTGTGTTGATGTGTGTTGCGATGTGATGTGAAATTTAGAAGCATTGTAGAGCAATTGTGTAGAAAAAGATTTGTGATCCGAATTAAAGTAGATAGAGCAGAAGAGCAAAATTAGACAAAAGGTCAAGAATGCCATTGATGTGCTTAACCAAAATTGAAATTAGGAATTAGCAGATGCTATTCTCCCAGTTCAAATCTTTTGGATGTAATCCAAATGCTTTTGTAAGATAGCAAGTCTTCTTTTGTATCTGACCAGTGAGCTCTCGGCAATGTGCCTGAATGCATGTGCATTCCTTTATAAACACTTATATTTGAGTATACTCATATTGTGGATTGACCTCCACCGCGGTTTTTCCCCTAAGAGGGTTTCCATGTAAAAAATCCTTGTGTTATGGTTGATTACTTTGTGTTCTTGTATCTTTCTCTTAGTTCAATGCTATAAGTGGTTTAAAGATCAAGCTAATAAAGTTAAATTTTGCAAAACACTGATTCACCCCCCCTCTCAGTGTTCCTTGATTCCAACAAGTTTGGATGACTTCCCAAACTTTATGGAACTCATGTGAGGTTTAAATCTTAAAAAAACCTTCTCTCCTACTAAGAACTATGCGGGTATTTGTTTAGCATCTACATAACTCTTTTTCCTATCATTGGATTCTGCTAGCCTCTGCTTAATAACACCAACTTGCTCCTCCATCTCAGACAACGTTTTTGGTCCACTAGCTTATCCTATCTTCTAGCTTATTCTAGCTTATAGGAGTTTGACACTTTCTACCATACAACACTTCAAATAGAGTCATCTTGATCACAAAATGATAAGAGTTGTTGTATGCATACTCAATCAATGGTAGGCAATCTTCCCAGTTGTATTGCTGATCCATGCATTACATCCTTAGTAGATCCTCTAAAACTTGGTTCAATCTTTCAGTTTGAACATTTGTTTTTGGATGATATGTCAAACTAATGTTCAACTTTGTTCCAAGTGAAGAAAACACAATTTTCTAAAACCTAGAAGTCACACATGCATCCCTATCTAAAATGAGATTTTCAAGAATTTCAAGAATTCCATGCAACCTAAATACCTCTTGAATATATTTATGAGCTATAATAGGAGTGCATACATCAAATTTCCTGGTACAAAGTGTGACACTTTGTAAGCCTATCCACTTCTACTAGAATGGCATTGTGCTTATTCCTTGACATTGGTAGACCTTGCACAAAATCCATGCTAATGATTTTCCATTTAATCTCAAGAACTTCATGAGGATATAAAATAACTACAAGGTGATGATGCTCTGCCTTCACCCTTCGACATTTTAAGCAACTTGCTACAAATCTTGCAACATTCCCTTTCATTCCTTTCCAAAAATATAATGGCTTCACATCTACCAATATCTTAGTCACACCAAGATGTCCATAATATGGTGTGGTATGAGCTTCTCTCCACACTAAATTTCTTAATTCCTCAGAATTAGGTATGCATATTCTTCCTTTAAACCTTAGCAACTCATAAAATTCAAAATGAAAACCTTCATACCATGAGTCTTGTGGATTATCCATGAGTTCTTTCTTGACTTGCTCATAGTATTCATCACCCTTGGACTCTTGCAACACTCGACTCTTGAAATCAATTTAAATTGATATCATGGAGGAGATATGCCTCCTACAACTTAAGGCATCTATAACTAGATTCTCCTTTCACTAATATAGTTGATGTTGAATCATAGTCAGATATCAACTCTAACCATTTTCTTTGCCTTGCATTCAAATTTAGTTGGGTAAATAAGTATTTTAGACTATGATGATCAGTCTTCAACTCAAAAGGTTTCCCAACATATAGTGTCTCCACATATGTAATGCATGAACAATAACTGCTAACTCCAAATCATACGAAGCATAATTTTTTTCATATGGCTTAAGCTTCCTTGACTCATATGCAATGAATCACCCATCTTGCATCAATACTCCACCCAACCTTCTCTTGATGCACTAGTGATACCAATAAAGTCACCATTTGGATCTGGTACCTTCAATATTGATGCAGTGGTCAGATTATCCTTGAGTAGATTAACCACTTGATAGTTTTCCATCCACTCAAACTTCTTCCCTTTTCTTTGTAAGGAGGTGATATTAAAAGCTATCCTAGAAAAATTTGCAACAAAGTTCTGATAGTAACCATCCAAACCCATAAAATTTCTCATTTCAGGAACATTCTTAGGCATTGGCCACTCAAGTATTGCTTTTATTTGGATGGATCAATTGCAATCCCATTAGCTAAAATTACATGAACCAAGTACTGTACCTCTTTCTAGAAGAAAGTACATAAGGAGAGTTTCCCAAATAGCTTATGCTCTCTTAACCGTTGGAGAAAAATCTCTAGATGCTTGAGATGATCCTCTTCATTCTTGGAATAGATAAGAATATCATCCAAAAATACCAACAAAATTGTTTCCAAGCAATCTCTGAATACATTATTCATTAGGTTCATGAATGTTGCAGGTGCATTCGTCAATTAAAAAGCTAGGACTATGAGCTCATAATGACCATACGTTGTCCTAAAATCTATTTTTGATATATCTTCATCCTTGATCCTTACTTGATAATAACCTAAACATAGATCAATTTTCAAAAATATTGCCACTCCTTGCATTTGATCAAAGATATCATCAATACATGGAAACATATACTTATTCTTTATCATTGCTTTGTTATGAAATTAATAATCAATGCACAAGCATAGTGTTCCATCCTTCTTCTTCACAAAGATTGCATGCACTCCCCATGGTGAAACACTGGGTCTTATCAATCCCTTAGACAATAATTCTTCTAGTTGTGTCTTTAACTCCATTAATTCTATTGTGGTCATCCTATAAGGTACTTTTGAAATAGGTTCCAACCTTGGTACAATGTTAATGGAGACTCAAACAATCTCTTGGGAGGAAATCCATGTGATTCCTTTGGAAATACATCCACAAATTTCCACAAAATAGGATATTTCTCCATGTTTGTTTTTCTAGATTTCATCATTTCACCTTCTTCAACATCTTTGGGCTCTTGAGATCCATAATATACAACATCATCTTGATAAGTGAACTCATTATATTCTTCAAGTTTTTCCATCTTTACGATGAAAATTTGTCATCCTTTCTTTTTTCCCTATACATTTGCACGATGAATATCTACCACAACACAACTCCTCTCAGTGTTCCTTGCAAAAATACCTTGTACCTAGATCATCTATACATTCAACTATTTTAGTATGAAAATCTACTTTGGCCCTATGTATCCACAACCAATTCATCCCTAAAATGACATCATATGATCCTAGGGGTGCTACATATAAATTCACTTCCGAGGAGAAACTTAGAAGCTCAACCCTTGCTTCAAATAGACATTGCTCCACCTTAGCTCTTGTCTAGTTAGCATATTCAACTATCCAAGAATTTTCCATGTAGCCAACTTTCTTGGATATACTACTAACTATTCTAGGTGAAACAATTTTTTTGGTGCCACCAATATCAATAAGAATGGAAAGAAGTGTACCAAATAAAGTACCTGACCTTTCCACTAGAGTGATTTGGTACTCAACTAAGTTCTGCCTATCCAATGTAGCATGAATCCTCTACTGGAATGCTTCTCATTGAGATGGTTGAGTATTCCTTTGTGACTATGTCCTTAGAGGTTTTTTGGGACACTGGTTAGCAAAGTGATCCCCACCACAAGTGTAACACCCTCTCAATGGTCCAATCCTTGTTGTAGATCTTCCAAAACTGCTCTCATTCCTTCCAATAGTGTTATTATTTTTGTTGTTTCCCCTTCAATACCTTCTTGAATTATTCCTCTTATTATGGGATCTTTTGTCCCCTTTTCTTTGGTATTCCTACCCTTCAGTAGGCTTCCTTGAAGCTTGATTGGATTGTGACAAATTGAACTTCTTGCGATTCTTCTCATGGTAGTTCAAGATAGACCTAAGCCTTTGTTCTTACTTAATTGCTTTCTCGTACACCAAGTCCATGGTAGCAGGACTGTGTACATCTAACTCACCACCTATCTTAGAATTTAGACCCATGATAAACTTCCTAATATGAAATCGCTCATCCTTTTGGTACATAGGTATATACCTAAGGAGATGCCTAAATTTCTCCCAATACTCGATAATTGAGGAATCTCCTTGCCTCAAATTTTGGAAGTCGGTAAGCTTTTGATCAAAGAAGACTTGAGGCAACCATTGTTTCCAAAAAATTCCACAAATTCAGTCCAAGTGAGCCTTAGGGAACTAAGCACAAGATCCATCTTCTTATTCATCTACCAATTGGACACTTCTCCAGATAATTGGAAAGCTCCCCAAAAAAATTTAGTGACCTCAGAGTAATTTTTGATCTCAAAGTACTTCTCCATCTTGGTGAGCCATGCCTCAACCGCATCCCCACTAGTACTTCCTTCAAACTTCAGAGGAGTGACATTCTCATATCCTGTGATAACTCACTAGCAATTCATTTTTTCTTGCTTGCTTCTGACCAAGATTTATCATCTCCATGTTCACTAGATTGAGTATGTTCATGGGAATTTTCTCCTTCCTCATCATTATTAGGAACCTCATCATTATTGGGAACTTCCTATTACTCCCTTTCTTTTCCCCTCACCTCTTTCTCAAGGTTTCCTATTATTGCCTTGGTTTCATCCATCATGGCTAAAAGATAGTCCAACTTAGCCCAATTTTTTTGGCTCCTTGGACAACTTCTTGGCTTTCCCCAAAGTTAGTGCTAGTCCTCACCATTTTCAACAAGAAATTTTACACTTGGAGGTTTCATTTTCAATTAGATTCTAGGAATGTTTACATATCACTTAAATTATTTTTGAAAAGAAAACATTCATAAAGAAATTTCACAATGATTGTATACACAATTTTTTCCAAAATATGGTTTTCTTTAATTCAATAGGATTTCAATATCCTAGCATTTACATGGAATGACTATTCAAATAGTCAAGGGGAGAGTATCCCTTGGATTCACTCTCAGACACATAACTACGAGGAGCATATCCCTCAAATTTTTGATCCAATATATTGTCAAAAGGAAAATATCCCTTGGACTTATCCTTAGATACATATTTTTGGGGAACATATCCCTTTGATTCACCACTTGTGGCTATTACAATAACTTCTACCATAGGTATAACATGAGAGTCCCTAAATATTATTGTAGGACTAACATTACATTCTGAGGGAATATCCCTGGAAAGTGATAAAGATTCTGACTTAGTAGGAGGTATAGAAGGTAAATAGTTGAACTTGACAACCTCTCTCATCCTTCTATTTTCTTGATTGATTCACGAAAGGGCATGGTTGAAAGTCTCAGTATCGCTTAGCAATATAGCTTTGTCATAGTTGGTTCCCTCTATGATTCAAAACAATGGCTTCCTTCTAATGGTTATTTTTTAAGAACCAAACTTAATCTCAATCCTTACCTATGAATTTTCCATGACTCAATCATCAACAAGGTTGAGGATTGACCAACACTTAAGAAAAGTACTTAGTACCTCACTTCTTCTCTTTGGGCTCTGTGAGACCCAGGAGGGTAATCCTATGCATGATCATAATATCTCTAATTGGTCAAGAGAATTTCCTCACAGAGATGTATCTCCTCAAGAAACCCACTTCGTCGAAGGCTTGGCAGACCTCAGGTGAAAGTGTCATTTGTTTCAGGGAATGCATTTACATACTAAAATTTGGGGTAGTGTAATCTAGAATATGTTGTGAATTTATCTTCATCTTGAATCCTAGGCCAAATTCATTACTAGCTCAACTAGCTATGAGATAAACTAATAAAACCATAAGTGCCTTATCCATTGGGAGAAATAAAGTCATGACTTGCAATCCATCAATAATACAATTATGATTGAACATCAAAAATTAATGGACTATTGGCATGCCACTTTGTAACATCTAACTTATTGTGTTTCAAAATATCTCTTCCTTACCAAATCCTATATTCCTTTCTCACAAATTAATGGCCTTATTTTAGCATTTAATCAACTCATTGAACTAAAGCATAAAACAAGCTCATTCATTTGGTGCAAATGATAAAAGACAAATGAAATCATAGTTAACAACTTCATTCATAACTTGGAAGAAAATATATAGGAGAGCAACATTTTAGAACTAATATTCTTCATTTCTGATATTACTTTGTAAAACCAAATTTAAGATCTTCATACAGTATAACTTTCACCCTATATTTTCTTATGATATATCTACTAATGTATCTACTTACATTCTATTTGCTCTAAGAGCATAACATTCACTTTTGACCTATTTTTGGACCCAAAATTCTAAACTCTCTCAATATTAGCCATGAAATCCCCTTTATAAACAGGGGAGCAACAAGCACCTGGATGAATTACAGTTTCATTTTCATTTTAGTTCATTTCAAAAAACCTAATTCCAATTGACTCCTCGAAGAACTCCCTAGGAAGTTTCTTACACAATCATTTGAGAACAGGGGAGGACAAAAAGCAAAAAACATGTACAGGATACCAGTAGTCACTGCCACCGTGTTCATTGTTGAAACAAAAATGATTCCATATTATATCAACCGGAGGACTTCCACATCAGCATGGAAGAGTAAAAGACAAACCATGGACACATGAAAACAAATACCTCCTATACAAAGACCATGGTGTCATAAAAAAAATAACAAGGCGATGACCCTATTCAGATTCGTAGACATCAAAGAATGCCTGATCACTCCTTGTCCTCGATGAAATTGGAGGGATCATCACCACGTCATTGTTAGAGCTCCCACACAACACCAAGGAATGAAGGTACTGGCCATAGTTTGAGTCAGTATCACCTTCAGTGAATGGAGTATCAGAAAGCACAATAGGAGAATTGTGTTTGCCTAGGCAGACCCTATGAATTTTCTCTTTTTTCCTAGCCTTCTTCATTGGTTGAGCTAGTTCCTTTCCTTAGAACTTGATTACATCTCCCGGAATGGTTTTGTTTTCAAGATGTACATACTTTTCACAATTTATTTCTTCTTATGACCTCTATCCCTCCTTTTACTGTTTGAAACCTTAGGAGAAGCCTGGGCTTCCTACTCAGTTATATCCTCATGATACTCAAATACATTGAGGCGGCTAGACCTCCTAACAAGTTGAATTGTCACACTAGTTTTCCCCATTTCTAGAACAAGCAAAATTTAACAATTTAAAACAGAGTTATAGGGAGACACACTTACAACCCAGACAATTGTGACCAACCTATCAGTGAAATTCCTAACTAGACCAGAGAACCCAATTTGAAACCAACTCACTTAGGACAAGAATATTCAACTAAGGAAAAAAAAAATAGCCTCTTACTCTTTTTCACACTTTTCCCTTCATTCAATATAGACTGGAAAGATGGTGAAAATGAATATCAATCAACCTATATTAAATAGAAAATTGGAGCATGAAAAATTAATGATTCAAGAACTCCTCGCGAGAGCGAGTTGATAACTTAACAACTCAAATTTGAATTTGGGCTGTTGATCTTAGAACAATTAAAATTTCATCTAAGGTGGCCATGAGCATCATTTTTCAACCATTAGCAACTTGCTCCTAGAAAACAACGATGCTATCTCAAATGCTACCACTTCTTATCTAACCTTGATTAATCATATGCAATCTGACAGTTAGCATGTATCACGAACCTAATATGTACTTTTTCATTAATATCAGTGAAGTACACAAGACGAATTTGTCTCTTAGAGATAATATTTCCTTATATGCTTCATCACTCATCACTAATCTTCCCCAAATTTTAGGGTGTAACTAGTGATGAAATTATTCATGCGATGATGTTTAGTCTGTTGGGTCATCTTGTTTTAAAACTACATCAATGGTTCTTCAGTCCTTTCACTACCTTCCTTTTTGCTTTATGCGAAATCCTTAGGATCCTGCCATGTTGCTTGTTCCATCAATAGTCATCTCCTATCACGGATGCATCTCATCCTTCATCGGCCTCATCGGAGATGTAAACATTCTTGCGATGAAATCTCAGCCCTTGGATCTACATCCCGTTCCTTGATCACGTCTGTCCTTCCATCACACATCGCTAATTCAAACTTTGCACCTAGGCTCCTATCAATGATGGGAGATGTAGTGAAGGAATCAAATTTAGACATGTACACCTGCATAAAAATAAATGGTACAAAAGAAATCGCACACAAGATCTTATCATATTAGTGAAAGAAACCTTTCAGAGAATACCATCGCTCGTTACCAATTTAGAATTCAGGCTTTGAAATGAATCCAGGATGAGCGATAAAACATAGGGCCATCGCTCATCACTAATTCTCCTCATACATTTTGCAAGTGATTAACGATGCGAGGATTTACATAGTTACAATATGTATCGCGTATCGCTAATGTGGAACTTAACAATGTTTAAAACATATCCATGATCACGCGATGTAAAGGAAATTTCATTATATCGCTCGTCGTTGATTTAAATTTATTATTTTATGACCATTCACGATGAGCAATAAGAACAAAATCCAAGGCATCGCTTATCGCTATTACAAATTAGAAAGCTCAAAATCCATTAGTGATAAGCGATCCCTCAAGGAACATCGCTCATCAGGCATTCGATTTAAGAGCTCTGGCAACTATTTGCGATGAGCGATATCAAAGAAAACATCGCTTCATCGCTCATCGCCAATTCAAAATATGTACTTAAAAAGAAATTAGCATTGAGCAATAAAACATAATGACCATCAGAACTTAAGTGGAAACTTTGGGAACGTGCATTTTAAGTTGTTCTAATGAAGGAGATCCCCTAGGATGACATGAGAATAATAGGCTCAAGAACTTCTAAGTCACGAAATTCAAAGGATGTAAAGGACAAAAGATCCTTTACTTAACCTTATAATAAATGGGAAATTGAGACCTAGACGTGAGGGACCAGTCACCTGACGACATTGATAGTCATAAGAGTTTTTAAAATGACCAAAAATGGGCACTGTGTAGTCAACTTGACCAAATAGAATTTTATAAGCAATTATAATGAATAAAACCCTAAACCCCCATATAACAACCCTACATCCAAATGTAACAAAGGTTTGAGATGGAATAAAAATTCTAGGGTTCAATACAGGAACTTCAATTTTTTTGCAAATTTGAAAGTGCCATCACCTTCCTTCTTGCCCCGTAGTAGCACTCATCTTTGATTATTGACTTCCTTGCAGTCATCTTGAGATGCACCATCCTGGCACAAGAATTTCCAAACATTAGACTTATATAATGTTGGACAAAAGCATAGAAAGCACATAGGTTCTATTGTTGAACCTAGTAGATCTCATATCACGTGTAACGTATCCATTGTTCTACCCATTGTTTTTTTTTATGTTTTTCCCACAAGTTTAAAGTTTAAGCTACTAACATTATGAGCCATAATTTTTTTTCCTTTCCACATAAATAAATAGATGCATATTTGAAACATAACTATTCCAAAATTTGCATTGAATAACATAATCATTTCAATAATTCAAGAAACGATTTTACATCACATAATCTCATGATAATATTTCTCATTTCCAAATCCATAAAAGGAGTGGAGATACATGTTTACATACATAGCTTTTATGAGATTAATGATAAAGATACATCAAAAAAGTACAATGATCCAAATGTCCCCATTGTTGGTGCATACCTCCTAGATGTACCCATCACTTGGCACATACATTCTAGGTGTCCGAAACTGGTGCTACATCCCCAAATCTTGGTCACCAACTGTTTGAGGGAGAGTATCACTCAAGCGCTTTTCTGTAAACCATGGACTTACTATGGTCCCTCGCACATCTACCAAACTTGGTAAGATGGCCCTACCCTTTGACGAAGAGATTGGTTTGATAACCCCATAATCATGACCTTCTTGAGCATAGTGTTGCATGTCCTACAAATCTAGAGCTACCATACCTTGGTTTCCCTTCCTAGTTTGTATACATGGACTATAGTGAACTGATGGTGTAAACATTGGCTACTTACACTACTTTTTCCAAATAATTCAACACCCTATACTTTGAGTGAGAGTCATCTTTCCACCCACTTCAAAAGCTTGATTTGGTAAATTGACCATATACATAACACACATTTACCCTAAGGTGATAACATACTTAAATATTCAACAAGGTAATTCCCTTATCCATGGATTACCCTGACCCCAAGAATAACCAAGTCTATAATAAACTAATTGTCTAGGTTACACCCTTACCCATGGATTTCCACTAACCCCAGGTATAACCACTTTAACCATACATATACACAAATTAATGTCTAGATAGGTTACCCCACTTTCCCATAGATTTCCACTAACCCTAGGTATAACCACTCTATCCATTCATATTGACATATTTATAAAAGTACTATAAGATGGCAATGAATTCCATCTCATGCATTTTCTAAATAGAATTAACGAACTAGTATAGTTCTAATAGCACATAAGCCACATATATTCAACAATATATTAACATAATCTCGATGATAGGGTTCACTAATTGAGACTCAATTAAGAATCATACATGCATATTCCATACTAGGAATTAACTAAGTTTATCATACCATGCATTCATAGAATTTTCCATACTAGGAAATAACTAGATCATATGAACAAGCATATCAAGCATTCAAACAATCTTTCCAAAACAAAGACATTATAATCAAATAACATTTCAAACATAAGAAAAGGAAGAATATAATTCAGCATGCTTGGATATAAGTTCCAACTTGATAATATTACTTTCCAATCTTAATCTTAACCTTCACAAACGCTACTTCTCCAAAGAAAAAATAGCCCCCAAACACTAGCCTCTCACAAATTCTCTTACTAACCAATTGCACATTAATAAAGAAACTCACTAACTCTTAAGCTCAGTAACTCACTTTCACAAAAAATACAATGAAATAATGATGGGAAAATCAAAATGAGAAGAGTAACAAATGATAAGAAGAGCACCTCTATATATACTAATATTTGAGCAACCAAAGGCTACAAATAAGCTAACAATTCTGCCACCTTCCTACTCACATGCAACGACTCATCAAATTAACTTATAGGTTTGCCACACATAACAGTTCTTAATCTTCTAATGGCTAAGTCAAGCTGCTCTTGAGAGACAACAAGACTCATTTACTGAGTCAAATGACAATGACTCATAACAAGTTTCCTTCTTGGTTCATAAGTTGAATTCCTCTTATATTTCTGCCAAGTTTACATGGATCGAGTCTCATGGTTTAAGCACAACAAAAAGACTTATTTTTCATTTCATATTCTTTAGCATTGGCACCACACATTCTCATGTTGGCACCCTTAAACATAGTGCAGTTTAAGTCTTATTCTTATCGACATTTAATCATATGCTATGTTTAAACTTTCTTCCTTTTTTCATGCATGGTTACTAAATTCATATTGACTTGGTTTCTTTTGCTTTATGCATAGCCACAATAGCATTAGTTCACTTTCAACACTATCACTATATGCACATTCCTTGCTTATTCATTGCATTTAAATGTGTTAACAATATTATTAACTCATGTGCAATATACACAATATGTATATGCAACGTTTACATTATGTGCTAGGGTTAATACTATGCGCTAATAACATATAACTCAAACATTATATATATAATATATATACTATTAATATATATTTATCCTCACATATATATGTATATATATTAATATATATATTTATATATTATCATATTTACTTGATTATTTAAAATACATACTACCAATAGATATAAATTTATATTAAATAATAACACATATATACATATATTAGTATATATGTATATACGTTTCTTGAAATGTAACATGTACATACATATTAATATATATTAAATACTATATATATCGTTATCTTGATTTTTGAATTCAAACACATATATACACACACTCATTGAATGAAGTGTATACATGAAGTGTGCACATATATGTATACACATGTCACTTTTATCCAATCGATACTCCCATACATATGGGTTACCCATTCATGAGCATACATAGGTACGTCTACCTACGTATACTCATGCTTGCATATACTCACATGTATGAGTTATCATGGACATGTACATATATACATATATACATATATACATATATACATATATACATAGATACATATATACATTCTATGTATATGTACTTCATCGAACGACATATACCAAAAAAACACATAAGAAGAACTCTCTTCCCGACGAAAAGAATCAATCAAATATCCCTAGTCAAAAATACTCATAAAACAAGATCATAACTAGTAACAAAACATTCACAACTAAGACAGAAGGTTACTTACTATTCACCCAAACTGACTTAACTCAACTTAAACCAACTAAGGTGTGAGTGTGTGTATGCTCAACTAGGTTCATCAGGGTTACCAAACCAATTTATTCTCCTTAGTGATACTCCCCCTCTCTTCCAAAGGTTTGATCCTATTCTTGCATCCAACTTAGTACATCATAACAATAGTTATCCAATAACAATACAATCATATGCATTATATACATCATTATTAGAATAATTATAAATATAAACTTGGATTAACCATTCATTCATTAAATTCCATCAAGATTCATATGCATAACACAATTCATAAAGATATATTAAAGCATTTTTAACCCATCAAGGTAAAAGTAAATTGGTAATAGCATAATGGGGTGTAACAAATGCAAGTGTATTAGTGAGAGATAGATGGAGGAGTGAGAGAGGGAGGGAGGGAGAGACAAAGAGATGGAGGGAAATAAATATGGAGAGAGATACAAAGATGATTTTTATCTTCATAGGAACATGAGCACATTATAACACACCTGCTCCTATGAAGATGATTTTTTGAGCATGGGGAATACATTTTCTTCCTAGAAACATGAGCGAGTTAAAACCTAGATAGAGACGTATTGAGCGAGATAGAGAGGTAGAGAGAGTTAGGGAGAGAGGAAGGGAGAGATGTAGATAGGGATAAATAAGAATTAGAGATAGGGATGAAGGGAGGGAGAGATGTAGGTAGCGAGAAATAAGAATTGGAGATAGGGAGAGTTAGGTACAAAGAGACAAATAGATACATGGGAGAAAATGAGTAGAAAAAGGAGAGAAATAGGGAGAGAGATGGAGGGAGATAGAGAGAGATTTGAGACAAAGAGTACAAAGGGGAGGAGGGAGGGAGGGAGAGGTAGGGAGAGATACAAAAATTTGAAGGGAGAGAGGGATAGAGAGATTTTGGGGGGAGGGATGGAGGCACAAATACAAGAATATTGACAAAGAGAGATGTAGAGAGAGTTAGAGACAGAGGTGGAGGGAGAGAGAGTTGAAAATTTAGATTCAAGAACATGACGCTTTTAGTGTAGGCCAAAATACAAGTGTGTTTTGGATTACAAAAAATATGTACATGATTTGTCTTGCAGAAAACTTATATGCATTTTGGTTTGCGCAAAACATGCACGTGGTTTGGCTTACACAAAATACACACGTGGTTTGGATTGCAAAAAACACACATGTGGTTTGGCTTGCACAAAAGATGCACGCGGTTTGGCTTGCACAAAACACAAATGCAGTTTGGCTTGCACAAAACATGCACGCGGTTTGGCTTACACAAAATATGCACACTGTTTGGCTTGCACAAAACACGCACTTGGTTTGGCTTGCACAAAACATGCACATGGTTTGGCTTGCACAAAACACGCATGCGGTTTGGCTTGCACAAAACACGCATGCGGTTTGGCTTGCACAAAACACGCATGCGGTTTGGCTTGCACAAAACACGCATGCGGTTTGGCTTGCACAAAACTTGCACACAGTTTGGCTTGCACAAAACACACATGCGGTTTAGCTTGCACAAAAAACACATGTGGTTTGGCTTGCACAAAACATACATGTGGTTTGGCTTGCACAAAAAACACATGTGGTTTGGCTTGCACAAAACACACACGCGGTTTGGCTTGCACAAAACACACATGTGGTTTGGCTTGCAAAAAACACACATGTGGTAAATGGCTTGCACAAAACACACACGTGGTTTTTCTTGCACAAAACACACACGTTTTGTCTTGTACAAAACACGCATGTGTTTTGGCTTGCACAAAACACACACATTTTTTTGGCTTGCACACAACACACACTTGTTTTGGGCTTGCAAAAAACACGCATGCATTTGGGCTTGCATAGAACACACACACATTTTGGCTTGCACATAACACACACGTATTTTGGATTGCACAGAACACACATGTGTTTTGGCTTGCATAGAACACATGTGTTTTTGCTTACACAGAACACGCATACATTTTGGCTTGCACAGAACACACACACGTTTTTTCTTGCACAAAACATACATTTGTTTTGGCTTGCACAAAAATACGCATGCATTTTGGCTTACACAAAATAAGTGCGCATTCTGTCTTACACAAAACACATACTCGTTTTGGCTTGCACTGAACACATACATGTTTTGGTTTGTACTTAGGTTTGGATGAAAATCCTTAGGCTTGGATTGTTCATTTGCCTCATTTTGACGTGACCTTTTCCTCCATTCTCGTTTCTCAACTTTCTTGTCATCGGGTTTACACATTATAAATCAAATCTTATTAAAATTACCACCATAATTTCACATGTCTTCTAAGATTTCTAACCATATAATTTTTTTTTTTTAATATTTGAACTACATTAACATATTTATTTTTAATTTCTTTCACTAATGTTTCCATAGTTATCAAGACATATGTATTGACTTTTTTTAATAATTTTGACCTACTTGTCCAAATTTGAATTTTTTTATATAATATTGTTCTATAGTTCATTCTTTTACACATTTTTTTTTTACATTTTCAATTATTTTGGTGCAAGTTATGTGATGCGCACACTCGACGATGTGATTTTTTAGGATGCATCCATTTTGAAAAATCATAAAAAAATTACTCAATTGATAAAAAATTACAAAAAAATATAGCTTATAGTACTCATTGTTAACTATATTTCTACCAATGTCGGTATTGGCATGGTGTGATGGTTTATAGGTGGCATTGTTGTTCTTGCCACCAAGGTTCAAACCCTGTTGGGGTGTCATTGTTGAATGGTTGTATCCGGTTCATAGCTCCGGTCAAAAGCGTTTACCCCTTGATTAAAAAAAAACTATATTTCTACCAATGGGTTTTTGAAAATACTAAATGCAACTTTAAAAAAAATTGAGGGGTGCACACCAGACACTATGTTATGTTTTGCTAAAAAAAATAACACTTTTATGTGCATGAAGGATTTGATAGGTAGACTCTTAATCTTATCTATTTTTGAAAAAAAATACTAGTTTAGAAATTTGATTCAGAGCACTACAATTCTTGTTATTTTGGTATCTTCAAATTTTGAGTGCATGAATCTCAAATTACTCCTACAAGTTTAGGTTTAACTGATTTTTTAAGAAAGTGGCCACTTTTGACCCCCTTTTTGTGCACCATCTTGGTGCACTTACCCTTGCCTTAAAAATTCCTGGACATTCTATAATAGTTTTAATTAATTTTGTTGGTAAACAATTATTGTGTCTCAACAAGCATGTAGAGAGCAATCTTGGATGCCCCTTTGTGTGGTAAATAAATTATTATTATTTTATCCTATCATGTGTAATTATAATAGGATTTAAGTAAGGATTTATTTTTAGAAAGATATTAAAAAATAGGTAAATATTAGGATGTGCAAGAAGTTGTAAGAGGATTTTCTATCATGACAAAATAATTAATTACACTAATTAATATGAACATGGTTTTAAATAATTAATTACACTAATTAATATGAACATGTTTTTAAGTAATTATTATCTACTATAGTTACAACCATGTTACAATGATTGAACTAGTAGCAATGCGACCCTTGATCTTCATGCTATAAATTATTTGAACATATCAAGAACCTCTTATTAATTTATATCTTCACATAATAGTTTTGACAATCATTATACATTTGAAAGTGCTTTCAAATATCACTATATAGACTACTCATTTTAACATCAATATTTTAGATCACAATCCATTATTCATTATCAAAATAAAAAGTCAAAATAATCATAATATATTTTATTGAAAAAAAAAACATCATAGAATACTATAAAAAAATATCATTTTCTCATTTACAATTTCCTAATTTCCTAATTTCCTAATTTTCATGCCATTATCTTTGAGCCCTAGCAACCACCATTCCAAAATTCTAGTCCAGTCCAAACCACCATTCCCATGGAGAAAGAAATTCAAATGCAAACCTCATTTTTCACCGTATTTGTAAAAAATTGTGAGCATTCCAATGAATACTCTGATGGCCCATCAGATTTTGATTCTATATGACCTAACACAGTTGGAAAATTTCCATCGCAATTCTTTTGTTTCTTTTGACCATTCAAACCACGACACGTGTAAGAAGATCTCGCTTAGCAGATATGTCACTTGTTAAAACTACTTTGATGTGCTGTTGACGTCATCGTCAATTTAACGTTTGGTCTCCTTTTGCCTTTAAACGTTTTTTTGTCTTTTCCTAGTGAATTGGATGTTTACTTACTCCCAAGTGGCAATGCCGATCAAAAAAATTTACTGGGGCCTCTCATATTGATTGTCTCATCAACATAAGATAACCTTTTAGTTTTTAAGAGTATATTCGAAGTCTAAAGTATACCATTGAATTTTTTGAAGTAAATAGATGGACTAGTCAATAGATAATTGGTTCACATTGAATGATTTCTTGATGACAAATTAGTTGTTCAAAATTTGAGCTTTTATTTATCTTCTTTTTCTTAAAATATAAGAATCATGTTTCATTCAAGAGATGTATCTCTTCAAACATATATTTAAGGATCTTTGGATCTATATTTTTTTAATAAGTAGAAAACACAATATCATTTATTCTATAATTTTCTACATAATATCAGAGCCAGATCAGGATAGGAGCCCCAAGCACAACAAATGTGGCTTATTGGGGGGTGTTGGAAAAAAGCCACACCTAAACCGAAGATGGACTAGCCACAAAGTAGGCTGGTAGCTTAGTGGTAGAATAATCCAACAACAATGAGAGGTCCTAGGTTCAAATCCTATCTGGTCCATGAATGCAAAATTCAACACTTCCAACCAATATAAATTTATTGAGATAAAAAAATTATAAAGACAACCTTTTAAAAATTTAAATTACCAATTCTCCTCTTAAAAAATTATATAATCCCTTCATTTCTACTTGACATGATAGGCATTATAGATTTCATCCTAGTCAAGAATAACATTATAATTAACTTTTCATCATGTGTTATATATAAGTTTTTTTCTTTTCATATTTTTCAATTGTTAGGCCTACACATATACAATTTGATTATGACAAGTTGGTTTGATTGGTAGAATGGCTGAATTGTTTTGCTCAAATTCTTATAACATGACAAATCACTTTTCTCAAAAGTCAAATCAAAAGTCAAACAATAAAAGCTTGAGTTATAATATAATATTGTTTTTCAAAGCATGAAAAGTATAGACACCTATCTAAATTAGAATAGGTAGATAAATCATTATATTAAATGTTAATTTGTAAAATTAAATGTAAAGGAATGGGGTATTTATATGTGAGAAATATGGTAAAGAATAAATTTTTACATAGTATTGAAGTTCATTTGTTTTAGTATTTGAAAATGATGTTCTTTATGTAGAAACATTTTTGAGTTGAATAGTATTTTAAATCTCCTTGAATAAAGATGACCTAAGATAATTAATAAATTCATGCAATAGCAACACAACCAACTTAGGTAGATTAGAGTTAGGTAGATAAATTAGAACAATAAATTTTGATTTAGGAAATTAATTTTAGAACATCTTGCTTATTGGGGGGAACTACAACGAAGAATATTGATGCAACACTAAATTCCACTTGCCATAGTATTCAAGAAATGATACTCTATGTTTATAAATCTCATTTGGATCAAAATAGTCTTTGAAATATCTACAAATTCATTTCATGTACACTATAAGAGAGATCCCACCTGTTATTGAAATGAATTGATACACAAAACTAGTCCATATAACATACAAGAATGAATATGTTAATAGTGGAAAAATGTGACCTATTTCACCATGATCTCTATTCTTAGTTGATTATGAGGGACCAATTCTATTAAAAATACCTTGGGAAATCACTAGATTGTAAGTGCCAAATTCTCCCAGGTGCACATTTGATTGGACAAAGTTTAATTATTGTGCAAATGATTGAAGATAACACTCTTTGGTCATGTAGATGTCCTATAATTATTTGATGAAGAATTATGTTTCTTTTAGTGCTCTTAATTGAATGTTCCAAGAATGATTCTTCTTCTAATGTGTAAGAAGTTTAGTGATTCTTATGAAATAATAAACAAAAATTACTTTAATTGCTAAGACATGTCTATTAATCACATAAACATTTACCAAGTTGACTCATAATGACTAGTGGAATAGGTGAGAGTCAACCATAAAATAAAAAATGTAAATTTTTGGGGTCAAATTTGTAGGGCATGGGATTGCCCTTTTATACCATAGGATTGACCTAGGACAAGAAAATATAGTATGGGAGTATTTGTGGACATGGGTTTAATAAATTGTTAATGCATAGAAATATGTGCATATAGGGATGGAGTAAGATGAAGTGTATAGAATAACATGTAATCATGGATAGGGAAAGGATTGATAAATGAGCCCAAATCTACACTATGATGTAATATTTGTTTATATATTATTATATAAAGTCATTCTGAATCAAAATGGACCCAAATCCAAATAGGAATTGACATTGATATACAAGTTTCATCAATATATTTTACTTCATTATATTTTAAGTTGTGGCACTATTTATACTATGATTACTTTAAAAACATTTCAAATATATAATTATTTGGCTTCTTAATCATTTTTTTCTAAACTTATGCTAGGTCCCATAACTACTCCACAATCCTAGAACATTTCTAAACTTCAGGGTTAGGGATATGTTGTCAAGAAGGTAAAAAGGGAGTTCATCAATAGATTGTTGATGGTTAAAGGCTGATGACGAGAGTGGGTAGTCTCTCCTACACTTTGGGAAAAATTTAAACCTAAGAGAGTATTCCTAGGGGTATACTTAATAGGGTTTTACACCAATTAAAATATAAAAGTATAGTAATAATTAGTAACTATACCCAATGAACAC
This sequence comes from Sequoia sempervirens, assembly GCA_007258455.2. Taxonomy (NCBI): domain Eukaryota; kingdom Viridiplantae; phylum Streptophyta; class Pinopsida; order Cupressales; family Cupressaceae; genus Sequoia; species Sequoia sempervirens. Next base: position 55,572 of record VDFB02084203.1, on the reverse strand, counting down.
TTGAAACCCATTATTTGTCACTAAGTCAAGATAAACTAGCTACATTAGACCTCTTGTATAGTTGATAACAGACTATAGGTCTGCACCTATGGGTGATAGCAATATTATAATCCCTATAAATGGTTTCATTCATTAACTCATACATAGTGGAAAGGTGTAAACATACAACACATGATTCACTAATGGCTTAATAATTTAGGTTCACTTTAGATTTGTACCTAGTTTGTAATACTAAATCATGGACATCATGCATCCTAATCTAGATTCCTAGTCTACTCCTAAAACTAACAAGATAGAGGGTGATTAAATGGTGAATGATTAACCCATTACCAATGTGGACCAATGCCTACCCCATTGGGAAATAGAGTCATAAACAACAAAGATGAAAGAGATGTAGTAGGTGAAGTATAAGAGAAATAAATTCTTATTTACATGACAATCAAATATTAAATTTTATGTGATTGAAATGATTAATAATCCAACTTAGAACTCTAACAACCCATATGCAATAGAAGGAAGACTATTACAAACTAGTTTTAATGTATTAGAAGTTATCACACCTACATATAACCCTTATTACAATCACACTAGAAAATGTGGTGAGATAAAATACATAACTATGATTACACATTTCCTTGAATCATTACAAACTATCTTGCAAACATACTAGAACATGAAGATCTACATTTACAAATCCTTTTTACTCTTCACCACATGCATTCCTTCATTTATAGATTACATCTATAGTATTTGATACCCTAGAATCCATTTTTATATCTTTCTCGCCTAGAAAATTGGCCCAAAGACCAATCCTTTGAATGTAAAATGAGTAACTTGTAATTATAGTTTTTAGTTTATGGTACCCAATTGCTTTTGGGGACTTTAGGAGGGTTGAATCTATGTATGTCATGTGTGGGAGGTGTGTAAGTTTGCGAAATATATAAAATGAGTGGAGAATAAAAATTATGGGCCCATTTAGGTAGTTGGAACTTCAATAACCAAGTCATAACCCATAATATTTCTACCCATGCAATATTTTAATTTGATCTTTATGTGAAATTTCACTACAATTATTAAATAATGAAATTTCAGGTGGGAAGCAATGAACTAATTGTTGTAGGGTAAAATTTGGTGTGAATGGAGTGGCAAAAAAGTTGTAGAGGTAGATGTAATAGGGTTTGAGTGTTTTAGGGAGTGAAATTGACCATATGTAGGTTTTTGGGTCTAGGAGGGACCTTGAAACTAGGTCTAGAAGTGTAGGGAAATCTTACAAATCTAATGGAATAAAATGAGTGAGAGAAATTGGAGAGTTATGGAGTAGAGAAAAATAGGGAATTGAAACCAAATGTAGAGGCATAAGGTACTCCCAAAGGTTCAAGATCAAAGGAGGGGAAGGGGACAAATAAATTTAAATTTGGTGTTGAGGGTTGGGAGGAACTTGACAACAAGGAAGAAGAGAATCTAGGAATGTTGGGGGTTGAGTCTCAAGAGGGATCATGAACCTAGGAAGTTGGGAAAAGAAATATTCTTATGAGGGTTGAGAGTCCATAGGGACTTGGGACTAAGGGAAGCAATAAGGAGGATGACATAGATATCAAGTTTGAAGAGGGAGTTGGTAACAACACTGAAGAGGGGATGTATACTAGAAACCAAAGTGGAGTGACATTTGTATTTTAGGGAGGATTATAGGTCATGGATATGAGGAACAAGGAAGCATAGGGAGTAGTGAAGATTTGGAACCAAGGATCAATGTCAAATTTTAGGGTTCACCTGAAAGTCTAGCACATAGGGAAGAAGGGAGAATGTGGATTGGGGCATCAAGGAGAATGTGGATCTTGGGACTTAGTATTTTACTCATAGTTCCTTCCAAGGGTCCACACTTGAATGGAAGGAAGGTAAAAACATTATAGAGAGGGTGGGGTAAAATTTAGTGACCTCTAAAATTTTGAAATGGGTTAGATGTTTAGGAGGCTTAAGAACTCATGAGCCTCCTAACAACACATATATCGCACCAATTATTTATTACCTATGTTGAAGCATTATATCTTTACCTATTGGTCCCTTGATCCAATTTTGAGAATATTAGAGGTTTGATGAATTTAAGAACCTTGAAACTTTTTGACAAGATCCTCCTTGGCATCCTTTGATTTCTTGTTATCCCTCTAGATGAAAACTGAACCTATTGGAAATTTAAATGCACTGTGAACTAGTTTTCACACATATATCTAACCATTCATTCTCTCTTTGTCAATTCCTTTGTATCTTCGTAAACTATGTCAAAGGTTCAAGAGGTTGTTGAATGCTAGAGATATTAGAAACATCTCTTAGTCAACCTTTTATTTTCATTGTTTAGGCCTTGGGAAAGATTCAAACCTTGTCAAAGGTTCAATGAGTTCAATAACCTTGGAACTTTTCAACACCTTAGTTTCTTAACAATTTTCCTTCCTTTTCTTTCCTTTGTTGGAAATTTTGACTCATGTTGAGCCTTATTAGTGTTTTCACCATGGTTTGGAACTAAATTTCAAGAGTTATAATTATTTAAGAATTACCCCAAAGTGTTGACAAATGTTGCATCATGATTCATGTTGGGGATTTTGACCTAGTTTAAAACCAAGTGTCAGGTGCCAACAAAGGTTCTAAAACCCCTCCAAACTACTGAAAAATATTGAAGCTTCCCCAAAGCTTAGGAAAATTTGAAACCCTTAGTATTTTTGGCAAATAAAACACATGAGGGATATATTTGAAATATAGGAGAGCACACTTAGGAAAATTTTAATAGGGGAATATACATTTAGTGTTTATTGTATACATTATATAAGATGAAAAAATAGAGAAAGGGTAGAATAAAGGGAACCCACAACTAGGAAATTATGCAAATTTTTATGCCTACTAATCTAGGTAGTAATAGTGGATCTTGTTAGGGACATATGTCTCTTGCAAGAATAACAAGGATCCAACTACCTCTAGGAAGTAGACCAAAATGGGGAACCAAAATGAAATGAGACCAAAACACTTCACATGATAAACTAAGGTCATAAGTACACAAACACCATGACAATATTTAAAAATAAAGAGACAACACAAGCAAAAATGACACTATATGTATAGGGTATACCAATAAATTGCAACTAATACCATGGAAGCACAAATAACCAAAGGATATGACTGTAAGAAAAACATTGATCATTTATAGGTTAGACCCTACATGAAAATCCATGGCACAAGGCCATGGAAAAATGGTTGAAAATACTTACCTTTGTCAAAGATAGGCCTATTTAAGAAGTTGGTCTCCCTCACACATCCATCTCTTAGCTACAATTTTTTTTCTCACATAAATACACATGTGACCCATTGATACTTTTGTCATAATGATAGAGGTAGAAATAATAATCATTTGAACAAGGAAACCACATGAAGTAGTTCCCATCCTCATAGTTATCCATATAATAAAAAATACCTCCAACCTCCTTAGGAGCATGATGCACATCTTAACCTAAACATAAATCAATATGAAGAGAGGATTCCTATTTAACACCAACTTAAAAAGTGTTAATTCTAAGTGTAGGCTCAAGTTGGTCCATATCATATTCAAGCATTCTATACCATCCAAAGCTCTGAACCTAGCCATTCCACAAGTATTGATGTAATATTCCATGATTAAATCATAATTTAATTTATTCAAACCCAATTCTTCATCATAAGCACATAATTCGAGAATTTGAGTCAACTCATGTGAACACTCACAATCTTCAAACTTCCTTTCTATTGTATGTACTTCACCATAATCTATTGTAAAATATTGTTACTAAGGAGTTGATCAACAATTTATTCTATCTAGGTATTTAGGCATGTGCAAACACTATTTTAATCATCTACATTATTGTCACATTATTTAACAATTTTCTTTCTTCTTCCCACCTACATACACAATGATCATTTGACATGACACTCACCTTGTATGTGACATCCACGTTGTTGTTGATTATAGATTTTTTTCCATTATTAGTATCATATGCATGTAAGGAAATAATTTTTGCAATGTAATCATTCCTCACCTCCTCTATTAAATTAAGGAACATGTAAGATTTCTACAAGCCTATCAATTTAAATTCTTCCTACACCAAACTCAAACCAGCTTCATATCCTTCAAGAAACATGTTAATGAAGGAAGGTGTTTTAGTTTGTATTAAAACTAATCAAAATATTAAAAAAATTATGATATATTTGGATTCAACACTTTGAGCTCTATAAAAGAGTATTTTTATTTAAAAAAAATCATTTTGACTAAAGAAATACTTAGTTGAAGTTGAAAGTTTCAAAAAATTCTAAAAAAAGTTGAGTTGGCTACCAACTAGGATACCACATAGACAGTTTCAGTAGAAAGGGTTTTGATTGAAACCACACGTAAAATGAGCCACATTTCAAAGCGATAAATGGACCAAACCCTTTCTACTGAAACCCCACACATAAAATAAGCCACATTTCAAAGTGGCAAAGATTTTTTTTTTTTTTTTGGTTTTAGGTGAAAGGGTTTCGCCCGAAACTCTATGTGCCATGTAGTTTTAGTCCATGTAGGTCAATAGGACTTCAAAAAAATTCATAAATGATAGAATTACTATTGTTGTAGGTTTTTATTTTCCTAGTGGGTATGTGTAGGATCATCATAGAAAAAATAGGCCCTTAAGTGGCGAAAAACTTAGAAAAATCAGAGTTAGGCAATGACATAAAAATTTGAATAAGTTATCTATATTATTTCAAAAATATGTAAGAATAGAATCTGTAGAAAATTAAATGTAGTTTCTAAACTACTAGGTGTATTTAAAAAAAATCTATTTAGTGAAAATTTGAAATTTCAATGCAGTAGTACTTAAATTTTAGGGAAAAAATAAGAGGTAGGTGTCTTTCTGACCACCCTAACTACAATTTAAAATGATAATATTTTTTTTATAAGATTTTAGATATAAGTAGAGGACTCATGTCTCGATGTGATGCATATTTTTTGTAATTTTTTTTCAATTAAACAATTAATTATGGATTTTTTATTACAACTTTTAAAAAATATAAAAACTCGTATGTTTGACCACCTTAACTTGGTCAAACTTCATGAAATTCATTTTTTTTTTAATCCTATAGTATGTGAAGCATAAAATGTGACACATGTTTCAAATTCAAAAATGTGATACTATTTGAAAGCTATAGATGTTTTTCAATCAACCTATCAATCAAGACTTTATTTGTAATTCAAATAGAAAATGAATAATAATTATTTATTAAATTCAAAGTAAAGAATCATTTATATAGGTGGAAAGCTGAGAATCTCTTTTAAAAACCCTTTTTGTTTCATCAATTTTGGGTAAAAGAAAAGTTGTCAGCTCCACATAACCTACACATACCCATCATAACACCACTTTTTGACCCATCATGATCCTGCACATACTCTAGTGGGTTAATTTATTTTCCCTTAGTCCTAGGTTTTTCCTACACTTTTATTAAGCTTTCTTCAGATACTAAGGTGAGTTTATCATTTAATAACGAGGAAATAAGTGATGTGGTGTCCCCTTCCTTAAAGGGTGGAACACTTTCCACTTTTGGTGGCATCCTCCACTTTTTGTGGTTGATTCCTAATGGTTGGATTTTCCACCTCCATCCTCTCCTTAGTTCTATATAAACTCACTACCTAGCTTGTATTTTCATATTCTTGCATACTCTTTCATCTTGGAAGCTCTTAATACAATTATATCATCCCAAAATTTCATCTCTTAGAGTTGTTAGTTTACATTGCTTATGTTCTTCCAATTTATGTAGCTTTGAATTTCTCTTAAGTAGTTCCTTGAGTTGTTGAATCTATCTCAAATTTCTAACATGGCATCAGAGCTTTTGTTCTAAGAAATATAAGTTCATAGATTCCTTATTGAGAGATTGATATTTTTGTTGAATGTCCAAGAGAATTGAGAGGGGGGTGAATCATTTGTACCTTAAAACATTAAAACCCTCTTTAACATTAAGATCTACATTAGTCCTTAAACCCTTAACAACCATTTAAACCCTTATCAAGCATTAGTAGAATGTAAACATGAGAAACAACAATGAAAACACATCAAACACATGAGAACACTAGATTTACGTGGAAAACCCAAGAAGGGAAAAACCATGGTGAGGATAAGATTGCAATATAAAAAGTAATTGTAAAACCAAATACAATAGGCTCACTACCGGAGGGATCACTTCCCAAAAGAAAGAAGGGCTCACTACCAGAATAGAAAGAAGAAGAAAGAAGATTGTTACAATGAGAAATCCATCTCAAAGAAATACAAGACCTTAGGGATCTTGGTAGGTACTAGGTGGGACAACCAAGAAGACACAATCAAACAAAAGAGCAAGATATGCCCCTATGTTAACCAGTCAAAACACACCATAATATGATGGATTATGGCGGCCTTGACAAGTGATGATAGGGAGCTCCAATGATAAACAAAAGCCAAAAACATCAAAAGATCGCAATAAATTTCAAATGTCCTTTGCCATAGGATCAAGGGGATATATGGGATTGATGAGGTCTGTTAGGAAGGATGCATTCTGTTGAGACCAAAGATGATGGATACTAAACTAAAAGATCGTTATGACGTGGGATATTCAAAATCAATTGGATCTCATGATACAAGTGGATCTCATTTGTGAAGAATTGGCTAGATAAGGGCATAGCTTGATGGCATGACACAAGGAAGATAAGACATGGGACTGACACACCCTAAAGACCTAGGGGCTCGGGGGCCAATCAAAGATTAGCCTTGCCTACGTGAAAGCGTAGAGCCCTCGTAGTTCGGTGAAAGGTGGATGACTAACCAAGATGGAAACCTTGATGGATGGTAAAGATAGGATGGATAAAAAAAGTAAGTAAAGTAGATAATGGCGATCGATGAGAGATGATAGACGATAGACAATAAAGGAGCAAAGTGGACAATGAAGATCAATGATGGAACCCCGGGGGCAGATCAAATGATTGACCTTGCCTACGTGAAAGCGCAGGGGCAACGTAGTTCGTCAAGACCAAAGGAAAACAAGGGATAAAGGATGATGGATGATGATAGGATAAGTGAAGGATGATGATAGGATGAATGGATAAAAAGATGTGACCGATATGATGAGATAGGATAGACCTAGTGGATTGGATAGGATGATGACGATCACATAAAGCTCAAGAATGGGATAGTTATCCAAATCATTAAAATGACTTGCTTGGGAGGATGATATGATAGATAGATGAGTGACGAAAAGTGATAGGAGATTGGAAAGTTGTGCAAGAGAAGTAGGGGTGATGACGATGAGATAAACGACATTGGGTTGCATGGGGGGAGGCCTATAGCCAGATACCAATGACAAGGGATTGTGAGATGGTATGAGGATAAAGATGAAAGAATGGATAGAGATATAGGGAGGTGGGATGGAAGGGATTTTTTGGATGGATGGGAATATAAGGATTGGGAGATGGGAGGGATGCTATGATAGATGGATAGGGACATAAGGATTGGGAGATGAAAGGGATGCTAGGATAGATGGATGTCTCCAAGGACTATGTCACAAAGGAAGCAGATGCCCCCACTCTAGATATATCATATATGAGGAGGCATGAGGGATGGAAGACAAGTGGATGGGAAGATAAAGGAGATAATTAGATGAGGATAGGATGGGTGGCTAAGGAATATGATAGAGCGTGGATGAAGGGAATGTATACCAATAGGTGTCCAAAGCATGCATAGATAGGTGCCCCTATTTCGATCAAGATCACAAGAAGGGTGGAGGGAATGGGAGATAAATGGGATATGATGGTAGGATGCGGAAGATAGGTGGGATGGGGGGATTTATGAAGAGGATGGATAACAGGAAGATAGGTGCATAGCTAGAAGCATAGCAGATGGAGGGAATGCATATCAGGAAGTTGCCCCCAAGTGCAGATGGGGATTTACGCATGACGTCTGTTTGCCAAGTTTTCATCATGGTACTTATCCAAGGTGCTTGTTTGCCAAGTTTTCACCATTGGACGAATTATTTCTCTTTACTATTTTTTTTTGACTTTTTGGATGTCATGCAGAAGGAGATGGGTAAGGATAAGGAATTGGATAAGCAGATTTGGAAGACGTGATAAGGATCAAGGTGTTATGAGCCCATGTTTGAAGTGACTATTGGATGTTGGTACAACCTTATTAGGATAAATGGATTATGCATGAGGGTGAATTAGAGGGAGTTGATGGGGTTGATACATGGGATAATGGATGGGATGTTGGAAAGGGTATGGATAGAATGATGGGGTGGATATGTGATGGGGAGATGTGTTCAGGATCAACATTGGCACATGTGGTGGTGGATGTGAAAAGATAATAGGATTAAGGGATGGAGAATGTGGGGATAATGGAGGAGATGGAATGGTGAATTTTGGGTCATAAGGACCCAAAATAGACTTAGGAGATGAAAGGGGTGTATGATTAGCTTTTGGATTAGCGACTTTGGATGTTCTAATAGATTTTCCATGTGATGGCATTGCATATTTTTTCTTTGGGATCCACATGGTTTTGATCTTTGCTTTGGTGGGCCTTTGTGGCCTACAGATTTGATTTTGATTTAGACTTTTCTTCTCTTCACCACATCTTTTGGAGGGGACGTGAGGAGCCTTAGATTCATGTGGATGCTTGGATTTATGCATTTTTTCTTTAACAACCAAAGTTTTTTTAGTAGCAATGGGATGGGTGTGAGGAGAAGGATGATGTGAAGTGATGGGGGTAGGAGTATGGGGATTATGTGTAGATGGGGGATGTTTAGGTAAGTGCCTTTGTTGATCCGATTAGGATGTTTATGATGGATGAGATGGATAGGTGATGAATGGATGAAAGGATGGATAGGACGAGATGGAGGAGGTGATTTTGGGATATAAGGGCCCAAAATAGATGTAGGACCTGGAGGAAACAAGGGCATGGTAGATGGAGGATTGGAGATGGTAGATGGAGGGATATAAGGACCCAAAATGGATGGAGCAGATGAAGGGGGAAGATGGACAGTTGTTTTGAGGTGATACGATAGAGGAGGAGGGATGGCAACATATGATTTGGTGGAGCGATGGGAAGAGCCAAATTTCTTTGGAAAGAGGCTCGTTGAGGACGTTTAGAGGTTGTACCAACATTTTAGATTGGCGAGTCATGAGTAGTACATACCAAGACCTTGTGGATACAAATGTTCTTTAGCTTGGATGGGCTCTATAATACCTTGCTCATGAAGGCCTAAACCTTTTCCTTGATAGTTCATTCTCTTGAGCATTTGATCTAGGATGATTTTTGTTATTCTAGAAGAATGATGCGAGTTCATTATTAGGTGGAAGAGGAGGGTTGGTGTATATGCTTTGTTTTTCTTCTGCGAGGAGACCACCATGGAGGAATGTGAGAGGACCAAGGGGATATGCAAGTGGTGTGGGGATAACATTTTTAGGCAATGATGGGGGATCATGAGAAGGAGATGATGGGCTAGCAACATCAGGAGAGGGAGTAGGGGCCATGATAGGATCGAGATTTGTGGTAGTAGGCTCATGCGATGGAGATGGAGATGGAGTAGTGGAAGCTTGAATGACAAGGGGATCATGGGATGGAATGGATGGGTGACTGTGATCTTGAGGTGGACTAGATAGGATGGTAGGATATTGATCTAGAGAAGGGGATATGTTTGCATGCTTTGGATTGGACTTTTGGCGTGACTCATCATGTGTGGGAGGCATGATCATGGGGTCTTGTTGGGACTCTTCAAGTGGGGAAGATGGGGGGATGGAAGATTCATGAGGTTCATTGGAATGGGTTTTGGTGCTACTAGGAGTGGGAGGAGTGGATTGGATTTGGGTGGATCTAGGAGTAGAGGGAGTGGATTGGAATCGGGTGTCTTCGATGGATTCGGTGATTCTTGGAGTAGGAGATGGGGGTTTAGTGGATTTAGTGGGTTCAATGGTTTCGATGGTTTGAGCAGTACTAGGGGTGGTAACATCAATAATAGGTGTGGTATGGAGAAGGGTCTCATCACTAGTGACCGTGGATGATGGATCTAGATGGCATGGTTCCATGACTTCAAGATGTGGAGTTGGGGATGGCTTCTTTGTAATGAGTCCTTGGAGAACTTCTCAAATGAGAGACTTGCATATGGTTGGCTTGGCTAGGGTGGTAGAAATGGATGAGGGATTATGGATTGGTTGACTAGGGTTAGATAGAGGAATGGGATTGAATGTAGGACCATGAGTAGATGGGGATTAGGATTGGATGGAGGACTAGGAGTAGATGGATGAATGGGATTGGATGGAGGACTAGGAGTAGATGGAGGACTAGGATTGGATGGAGGGTTAAGGTAAGGATATTGGAGTGGTGAATTAAGATAGGGGGACATGGATTATGGATTAGGACAAGAGGATATAGGTGGTGTAGTGGGACAAGAGGATGTGGGGGATGGATTATGATAAAGGTATTAGGATGGTGGATTAGGATGAGGTGACATGGATGTGGATTAAGGTAAAAGGGCGTGGATGTAGGATTAGTATGGGAAGATTGGGAAAGAGGATTACGATAGGGGGACATGGATGGGGAATTGTAATAGAGTATTGGGATGGAAAATTAGGATAAGAAGATGTAGATGTTGTATAAGAGGATGATGATGAAAGACATAACAAATATGGGGATGAAGAAGATACTAGATATCCATTGTCAAAGATGGCATAAGGAGCATGATTAGGCATGGATGAAGACATAATGGGATAGCTCATAGGAGTAATTGGATTTTGGAAAGTGGGTGGAGAATGCTTACTAGAGATGACAGTGTCAAGGGGATCTATGTCGTATACCTCTTGATCAACCAGACTTTCTTTATCAGTGTCGACATAATTAGGGTTTCCCTTGACCACTATTGATGGAGGATGAGGATTCATGATGATGATAGGATAAAGAGGATGGATCAAAGATTTTAGATGGGAATGGATTAAAGCTCAAATCAGGATTTTGATCAAGCTCAGATCAGGATTGGACAAAAGCTCAGCTTAGGATGATTGGATGATGCGATGTGATTTATTTTGATTTTGATGGGATTCGATAGACAGATGATTGGATTGAGTAGATGATTTGATGAATTTGGTTAAAGTACTAGACTAGTTTGATTGGATAGGATCAAATGATTAGATGATGTTGATTGGATAATTGTGATTGGATGAAGATGATTGTATGTATTTGATTCGACGTACAGTTTGTAAATGATGGCCCCGGGAAGTTAAAGGGGCATAGTCAGCATTCTGCAGCAAATCAGGGGCATAAGCAGCAAAATCAGGGGCGTAGGCAACAAGATTAGGGGCATAGATAGTTTTCTACAGCAAATCAGGGGCGCAACCAACAAAATCAGGGGCGTTGACAACTTTCTGCAGTAAATTAGGGGCGCTGCCACCTTTCTGCAGTAAAATTAGGGACGTTGCCGCCTTTTTGCAGTAAGGCAGAGGGCGCTACCGCCTTTCTGTAGTAAGGCGAAGGCGTTGCCGCCTTTCTATAGTAAGAAAAAGTTTGGTTTTGATGACAATGGCTATGGTAATGATGCAAAATGATAAAGTAAGGCCAAAGTACCAAAAATTTGACAGATTTTTCATAAGGAAACACTTCAAGCAAGCACAATCCTATGATTAATATTAAGGGTATGGCAAGGAAAAGTCTTAATCTAGGATGCACAAGGCTTCTAGGGAGTCCTCGATATAATCTCAGTACGTGATGGACAACTGTGAACACCAGTCTATCACAAGCGTGAGTCGGGAACCCCAGCGAGATACTAAAAGGCTCGAACAAACTCTTCACGTCTATCTAGGTATCACCCTAACTTCGACGCTCCGCCAATTACGACGCGACTGGATTGGGGTACAACTTTCGTTCTTCCCCTTTTATATACCCCACCGGTACGCGTGGTTGGAATTGTCCCTTGGGGTGATGAAATCCCCAAGTAGGTCCCACTAAAAAAAAGAAGACACTAACTATTTCCAACTAGCCCCTAGGCTCACACGAAGTGCAAGGGGAAAGAAAAAATAAATTAATGCCCCCTTGGGTAACACAAGAACAAACTATCACAACAAACAATGAAGTTTTATTCCCTCTAATTAGACTGTATTCCAAAATAGCAAAGATAGTTTTTCAAAAATCTGATCAAGTGGATGGTCCTGCAAGCAAATGTTAGCTATTTTCTTCTTCACTCTTGATCAATAATGCCCTAATATGCTACAAAATGTTAGTGAAAAAGAACAATATCCTTGCCAAAACAACGTTAGAGAGTTATTACTTGAAAACAACAAAAAACGAGAGCAAAAACGAAGCCAAAATGAAGATTTTACCTTCCAAACTGTGCTGTTTTGGGGCGCTGCCACCTTTTTGCGGGGGCGCTGCAGCCTTTCTGTAGGGGCACTGTTACCTTTCTGTGAGGGCGCTGCCACCTTTTTGCAGGGGTGCTGCCATCTTTTTGCGAGGGCGCTGCCGCCTTTCTGCAACAAACTTTGTTAGATTTAAAAAAAAAGGGAAAGTTGTGCCCCTCCCACTGTGAGAAAAGTGTTAGTAAAACCTTCTAAATATATCCCTAATTACAGCAAACAACTAGAAAAAATAAAACTTTCAGGTGTGGGGCACTGCCGCCTTTCTAAAGTGGCCAAGAGGGCACTGCCGCCTTTCTGCAGGGGGCTGCCGCCTTTCTGCGAGGGCGCTGCCACCTTTCTGCAAGATTTTCCTACAAAATTCTTAACCAAAAGGGACGTTAAATGCAAGAACCCATTTGTGGGTCCCACCGGGCATGCCAGAAATGTATACCTTGGAATTTATACTACTATAATATGCAAAACAACTTAAAAAATGTGAATGGTAAAAGACCAAGGACACCTCAAGATTAGCCAAAAGAGTGATATAACGAAAAGGAAAATGAATAAAATGAAATACAAACAGTTTCACCTTCCTTGCTGTTGATATCTTTTTGATTGGCCCTTGCTTGGAATGATTTGTGTGCTCCTTAGATGATTGCTTGAGTGACTAAATGCAAGATCAGATGTACAAGATGATTAAAAGAGATGGCTAAATGATGGCAAAGGATTGAGGATGCAAATTAACAGCATGTAGTTATAAAAATACAAAAAGGTGTTATAAATGCCCTTGAGGAGGGGGTATTTATAGGAGAATTTGAATTCTCTAGAGAATTCAACGGTCAAGATGCATCCACCAAAGCTAAGATGAAGGGCTATGGTGGGTTGAGAACCCACAAGCCCTCACATCTTGACATGTGGAGGGTGAAGTGGACAAGAGGATATGAGGTGTAAGTGAGGTGTCAAAAAGGTACATGAGGTGGAGGAAGGACAAGCACCTTGGGGAGTGAGAAGATTTCCACAAAAAGGGATTTCTTGTCCCCAAGTGGGAGTGAAAGGGACATTTGAGAAAATTTGGAATTCTTCAAAAATCTATATGGGAAAAGGAAAGGTGGTTGGGGAAATAAGTGTGAATTAAAAATTCACATTCCTAGGATGATCTAGAGGATAAAAGGTGGGTTCCAAAAAGGTGGGACTTGGTCACATGTGGAGATTGTGACAAGTCTAAGGTTCTAGAAGCCTTGGAAGGAGGGAATGTGAATTAAAAATTCACATATAAAGGAGGGGAATCTAGGATAAATAAAAAGGAATTAAAATTCCTTGGGGAGAAAGAGTTGACTAAATTGATTAAGATTAGTGGATTAATTAGAAAGTTAAATGAGGATTAAACCAACTTGCAAAAGTTGGAGGATGTGACACATCCCTAATCCAAGGATTATGCATGTGCACATCCTTAATGAAGAGATTAGGAGATGGATTAGGATTAGATGAAAATGACATGTGAGAATTAAATAAATGTGATATTTATTTAATTTATTTGATGAAAAGGGGATTAAAGAGGGTAAGGTATTTAATTAATAAATACCTTAGGGATTTGGTAGAATTAAGGATATTAATTAAATAATAGTAATATTACTTAATTAACTCGGATAAGAGGATGTTTAGATGAAAAGTGATAAATTTGGATGTCTACAGACACATTGTATTTTTTATAAGGCAATATATTGCTCTTTAAATAAACTTGGGAATTATTGTGAAGAAGTCTTTGAAAAGGTGGAAAATTGTGTTTTCTCAAAGAGAATTGGTAAAAGGGATGCAATGATAATGTTTTAAAAAGTCAAAAAATGAAAAATCATTGCATTGTCGGTTATTATCATTTTTGGTTGAATGGGAATTCTTTCCCATCATAATTCTTGGACTTGAAGCATCATTATGTCGAATTTTGAAAGATTTGAAGCTTTGATAGGCATCGAGTTTGTTTCATTTCATTTGTTAGGGTTTTTCTACCCTAATTATGGCGATGGAAGTAAGCAGAGTATGTTAAGGCATCAGTTACATAGACAAAAATTAATAGCAAAGAGTAAGGCAGTCAAGGTGTTTTGTGCTGACTCTAGGTGTACTCTTTCCATGTTTTTTATTTTACTCTTCTTTATGTCAATTACAAAAATGTGCTTTAGGTTGTTCTTGGTGATTATAATACCAATTGTGTTTACCTGGGCTTTTTGATTTAGAGGATGAGAAACTATAGTTGTTTGAGCATTCTGTAAATTGTTTTAATGTTGGGTTTGAAGTTGTTTATGTTTATTTTAACCCCACGAGCTTCTTGGCAGTTTTTGAAGAAGTGTTGTAAACAAGTTTTTGTTTACCCTTAAGTTAGATCTATATATACGTGTGTTTACTTTTTTTGGGTCTTCTATTAAGGATAAGGGTCTATCAAATGTTTCTTTTTTTATAGAAATTTAAGTAGACAACCCTATCATTATTTTGTGGGTTTGGCCGTGGATTTATTGTTGGTGGGTTTATTGTGTCAGTTTTGCAGATTATATGGCAGTTATCTATTGCTTATCCTTAGTGTTCTTTTGGCGAGATGGGTTTTGTATAAATATGATGGATTATGGTTGAGTTTTGTGTAAGAAGATGTGTTCTTACAAATGGAAAAAGGCAATTTCAGATTTAGTTTCTCATGGAAGTTATTGGTACATTTTTTCAAGAGGTTTTACCTAATTCTATTTTTGAAAAATAGAGAACATATTAAATGCTTCATTGTACTCATTTTATGATGATGAGAGGTTTTGGAAAATAAATAATATATCTTTTAGAAAGGAAATATATATATTGTTTTGAGATTTGGAATTTTGTGACTCTGATTCTAAGGTCATTGTAGAACAGAGTATGCACAATTATTGAAACAAAGATCAACTTTGTATTTTCATTACTTTCATACTTGTACATATCAAAAGACTATAAGTGAGATAGCACTATAAGACTATCAACGAGTTAGCACTATAAGACTATCAGTGAGATAAATCAACTAGTGAGGCTTTGTACAAAGAATATTTTTAGATAAGGCCAATGAGGCCAAGTTCGAGTGGTTTTATTCCCTAGGAGGGTTTCCACTCAAGACAATCTTTGTGTCAATCTCTTATATGTGTTTGTTCATTATATGTTCATTTGATTTATATTGCATAAATTCATTCATGTTCTAAAAATTGTTAAAATAAATAAAAAGGGTTAATTGTTTGTTAACACTGATTCACCCCCCCTCTCAGTGTTAACTATACTCCAACACTAGTGGACTATGTTGACGAAGTCTTTGATGATGATATTTGAGTATTAGAGTAGGAAATGCAAGGAGTGCCCACTACACCAGTAGTAAGGGCATCACATCAATTGGGTATGAGATTGAGTAGAGCTAATCTCACTAGACTTAATGGTAGAGATGATATGTAGGTTGTCGAAGCATGGGAAAAGTTCTTAGATGATGACTCATTTTTAAAGTCTTTGGATTTTATGGAATTTGCATACAGAGCTAAAAGAGATGAATATGTCAAAAGCCTAGCTATAGAAATAAGTCTTCATCTAGAATTGCCAAATGCCATCATCTAGAATTTTTTTTTAAATGAAATGAGAGCTTGATTCCAAAAGATGACTACAAAAGAGGGTCGAGAATTGGTAAGGAATAGTGGTATTTTGTTGCTTCTAGAATGGGATTTAGCTTCTGCCATAACTTTCAACACAATAAAGAATTGTGAGAGGCCTCTCTAGGATATAGAAGAAGTGGACTTGCACTAGAGGGGTTTGCTTTCAGTGGAAAATTTGGGAAGCCTTGGCTATCTGGTCTTTAGCCCCAAGCACAAGAAAGCTTGTTATTGTTGAGCCTGCACCTAACTATAGTGGAGGACTAATAATAAAAAGAGTGTTAGAAACATCAACTTTAGAAGAAAAAAATATGTCAGTTCATGTTGTACAATTTACAAGGGCCACTATAGAATCTAACTGTAGAAAAGGATAAGCTCGAGACAGATTACAATAATATGCTATTTAAATGTGGAAGGCTTGAGCAGTATAATATGTAATTGTAGACAAAAGTAGCATTGTTGGAAGATAAGTTGAAGAGTTTGTAACCTAAAAAGCCTAAGCGAAATGATGTTGACTCCCCCACCACTTCACAAGAAGCTTACCCCTAGAGTTTACTGCTGAAGTAAGTTCTTCATAGGCAATTGTGCTATACAAGATGGGAAGTGTGCCCATTTCAATAGTAGAACCTAGTACATCAGAAGGGCCATAGGCTGAAGAAGATATCAACAGGGAAGAGTTGCTTAGGCAGCTAAATGAATATAAAGAGAAATGTGACAATCATGATGAGGATATTTTCAAGAGTACCATGAATATTTTCACTACAATATTGGAAAATTTGAACAAAAGAGTGAATAGCAGGTTGAATAGTATTCACTATAGTTATTCATCCATGGTGGCTGCTATCAAGAATTTTGACAATGACAAAGAAATAGCTATTCCACTCATGGAAATTTGGATCCCTAGGAAGAAGGAATTGGCATTGATGTCAATTGGAGTTAGGCAAGATGCCAATCTGCTTGAAAATTTTAAACCTACTATTGCTCTTGTAGGTAAGATTGAAGGATACAAGGGGAATATTGAACCATTGGAAAAAAAAAGAACTAGTAAAATTCTTCCATGAATCACATCATGGCCTTCTTCCATCTATTGTAAGGGATGATGATAGCATCAAAACTGAACAAGAGTGGAAAAATGAAACCAATAAAGTTATTTCAGATTAGCATGTGTCAATTTGTCAAAAATTTGATATGGACACATTGAAGATAGATATGGATATGTTAGCTCATGTTGAGACTGTCTTACTAGAGTCTGATAAGGAGGCTAACCAGATTGTCACCAAGTATGTGCCTTATAGAGAAAGGGCTAATGACGTCATGGATTTCAATTGGCCCACCAAAAATGAATTCCTAGCATGGAAAGGAAAATACTTGGAAGGAGTGGTGGATTGATATGAAATGTCGAGGTGTTGATTTAAAATTTTGAAGTCTACAACCATGATGAATAACGAATAAGTGAGAGTTGAACTACATAGCCTAGATTTAGTACAAATCAGGCTTTTGATAAAGTATGGAAAATGTAATGCATCTTCTTCAAGTTGAATTGATGATAAGGCTGTAGATGTGGACATATCTTATCTTTTTTCTTTTATGTTTCTGTCATGCTTTCCTTCTTTCACTTTGTGTGCATGGGAACAAATTTTGAGGTAACTATTTGAAGGTACCTTTTTAAAAATTGGATTGGATCTCCAACAACGAATGAAGACCACTTTCATTTCCCCACATGTTTCCCACCTCTTGGGAATGCAATGAAACTAAATAGGTGAATTTTTATTATAAGTAGTCCAATGGGATATTGACATGTGTACTTTCTAGCCTGAAGCTTGTTTTGCTCCTTCGTTTCTATAAGAAGGAATTCAGGGCTATAAAGTAGGGGTTCATTGTTTTGCATTCAACACTATGAATTGTAAAAGGAATATCAAGCATGTTTTAGAGTTTTTTCTTAAGTTCAAAGTTTTGTTATTATGTATGTAATTTTGATAACAATATAGCAAATACAATACAGAGTGATACCAATTTTGTGGCTATTGTCTCTCCTTGTACTCATTTTATGAGTTATGAATGAAAGTAATCTAGGATTCCTTTTGTTTGTCTCTATTGTTTCTCAATGGATGTTTAATTTCATTCCTACTTATTAGTTCAAAGAATTAATATAAATGCTTAGATGAGATTGTTAACTCATAGGAATTAGGTACTAGGATATTCGTAAGCAGTGATGATCATGAATGTAATAGGGAAATGCTGTAAAGTAGTTTTTCTTGAGATTGTAGTTTGCTATTGATAAGATTTTTTTCTGGTTGCATAGGTTGATATTGACTCTGTGCTTGGAATAATACACTGGTTTAAGCAACGTATTCATAATTCAGTTTTTGAGTTGATTCATTAGCTAATCAATTTTATTTTATAAACTTTCAAGTGAATACCATAGTAGTTGTTTTGTGTGGAGTTTTATCTTTTCATGCTCTAAGTGTAGGATATCAATAAATGAGTTGCCAAATTATTTGATGTGCTATGTTGTTGAGTAAATTAATGAGAATTATCTATTGTTGACCATGTATCCGAGTAGTAGTCATATAAATTCTTGAGTATACATTGTGGGATCACCCTCTCAGGTTTAATAGAGCCCAAAGTGTAGGAGTAGAAGTCTCACAACTTTTACTTGTTTGTTGGCCAGTCCCTTTGGAGTACTAAGTATTCAAAATGACAAAGTCCATAGGTATTTTTGAAGATTAGTTTGGTCCTTAAAAAAAAACCAACAGGGCTAGAGCACGATGTTTAAAACTTCTTCTAGTAGTTTAATATTGTAGTTGTAGAGGCTCATAGATATAGAAAAGTATATCTCCAAGATGCAAGCATTCCCTATATTTTGGTATATAATTTACCAAGCAAAAAGAAAACATATTATTATTAATATAATATGTAAACACCATATGTAATTTTATTTGTTAATATAATATATGGGGCAACCCCTAGGCTAAAATTTACCAAGCATTTTTCTTAATTATTTTCTTTTACTTAAGATTCTTAATGAATTTTCTTAGTACCATCTTTATCTATTGTACTTTGTTATTGACTTGATATGTACCAATAACCTTGTACATGTGCCTTATTTTATAGGATTAAGAATCTTGGAAATTTTATCTTGTTGCTTGTGAAAATTTGACATTATGTTAAAAATATTTGGGACCAGTTTAGCTATTATAAACACCCTATTGATAGCTATTGGGGACAAAAACTAAATTACAAGGGGAGAAATGTTATGAATTTTTTCCTCCAAAGTGAAAATAAAGTTATGACAACATTAAAAGGAGATAGAAAAATAAAGGAGAATATGATTCTTTGATTAAAATGGGGATTACAGAAGAAAATTTATGAAAACTCTTTTAAAAGAGAGGAATAATTATTTTATTAAATAATAATTAAAGACAACCTTTGTGAAAGGGTGTGATGGTTTGAAAAAAAACCTTAAGGCTTATATAAAGCATTTATGTGAGACTTGGAAAGGTGCATGGAAATCACTCAAGGAAGAATAAGTTGGTTTAGTGGGTTATGAGCATTGGAGAAGGGGACACACAAAGTGTGTCCAACTCGGGGTATAAACTATGCTCGAGATTATCTTGGATAGGGCTTTGATGCATTTGCATGGTGCATAAGCATAGACCATGTTTTTATATAGATTCTCTGAAGTGTGTCATAGCTATGAGAGCCAATATAATTGAAATATTCTTAGGGTGAGAATTATCACTCTAATTCCTCTAATTATGTTATGTTAAGATTAATTATTTGCATTTTTTTTTATAATATTACATCTTGTAAATTGTCTTAACTCTAATATTTAATCTATTTAATCTATTGTTAATACTGGGGAAGCCAATTGTGGGAAATGGATTCCCTATTCCTTCACACATTCAAACTATAGAAAGTCCTTACATCTATAGGGGCCTAATGTCTCATTGATTCATGATATTGTAGGCCCACAAGGGTTAATAGAAATTCTAAGTTGCATTTGTCAATATAATTATATTGCATTTGTCACAAGAAATTTAGATGCTCTTACTTACTATTTGTGCAAAACAGAAGCAAAAAGCTTAAAATTACAATCATCTTGGGTGGAATTTACCAAACAAAAGATTTGTTGCAAGAATTATACCAAGAAAATACATGCCACATATTGCAAACAAGATCTCAATTTATTATTTATTTAGACTTTAGAAAATGACATTAGTATATGAACTCTATGCTACCTAGATTCTTTGCAACCATCAAATTGAGGTCCTATAATCCTTGGGTATAAAAGGTCATGAAAATAAAAAGGATAAAAAGACAACAATTGAAAACCTAATTATATATACTTTATAAATGACAAGAATCACCAAATATTGACTTCAAAGTCAATATGGCTCCAAAAGTAAGTAATAATGACATGGCCCAAAAAATAAACAATAATATACAATTAATAATGTAAATTTGATTTAACATAAAAGAGGGGTAAAATTTTTATTAAAAAAAGAAGAAGTACAAAGCAAGGGCATCACATAGCCCTATCAAACTCCACCAAATGATTCAATTGTTGAGACAAATTTGGGGGTAACTGACCCCAATCCACCAAATTCTAATCATGAATATGGTCAAAAGCCCATTTAGCCAAACAATCAGCAACAACATTCCATTCTCTATGAATATGAGTAAAAGTAATAGACTCTAGAGAAGCATAGAGGTTAAGAATCAGATCAACAATCAAAGCCAAATGCCAGCTAAAATCCTCTAAATTCTGCCTATTCAACAAGTTCACCACAACTTGGGAATCATAATCACATATGATCCTTCGCCATCCTAAATGATTTCCACGCTCCAGAGCTGATAAAATGGACAGAGCCTCCATTAAATTATTAGTGTGAAGACCCTTATAAATAGAGAAGATAAACATGACCCAGGTTTCCTTCTGAAGAGCCATTTGTGTTGATGTTTAAGACAGCCTGAGGTGGAGGAGACCAACTCCCCTCCCTATTCACCTTCGGGGTAGGACGATGACATCTATTATGCATGAGCTGTCTTTGTAGAGGAGGAAGATGAAGATGATTATAACAACCAACATCTCAAGGAGCCATTGATGCAGTTAGATCACACTTCACCACAATAGTCTCTTCCACAGAATGCAAAATTTTCCACCACAAGTTGGGGGCCACCAATATCACATCTTGAAAAATCTAATGATTCCTCTCCAACCAAAGGTTCTAGATAATAAAGGATGGGCCAAGAGCCCAATAAACTTGAAGAAAGGAAGTAGAAATAGGGGCCCTGCCCCACTGATCCACAAACTCAGCCAGTGAGGAAGCATGCCTACAGGGCATATTCCACACCCTCCACCAAAAAATCCAAATATCCCTAGCATAGGAACATTGGACTTGAAGAGATGAGAGACACTCTCCTCCAACACAAAACACACATTGAAGGGCCTTGGAAACCTCGCTTACATAAATTATCCCAAGTCAAACACCAGTTTTGAGCAACTAGCCACATGAAAAAATTGCACTTGGGACACAACAACTTGTGCCAAACTTGCTTCCACTAAGGAACCTCAACATCCCCAAACAAATGCCTACCAAGCTGCTTATAACCAACAGACATAGAGTGCTTCTCAAACAAATCATAACCATCCCAAGCTAGGACATTAGCCCCCCTTAAAGAATTACAAGCACGTGAAGCCAGAAGCTGAGCTAGCTCATGCCTATCCTCCTTAGACACCCCAGGTGGCCACTCAGAAGGATGCTTCCAATGAAAGCTTATGACCGATCCAAAATGTTGTGCAACCTTATAATGCTCAATGGTATCCCAACCAGCCACGGTAAAAACATCAAATAGGGACTAGAGGTGAGGAAAAGTAGAGAGAATAGGTGAATGACCATCCCAAGAATCTAACCAAAAAAGAGCCTGTGACCCTGAATGGAAAATCCAAAAAAGTGCCAGCTTAATCAAAATTTTCCCCCATTTTCAAAGTTTTCCAAATCATAAAACCGCTCTCCTCCAAAGGATAGCGAGGAACCTCAAAAGAAGCAACACCCCTAAGATATTTATGATTGAGAATATGGGCCCATAACTGGTGTTGATTGGTACATCAATGCCAATAAAGCTTAGCAACAATAACTTGCCTGTTCAAAATAGTAGAATGTAAACCAAGACCACCCTCCTGCTTTGGTCTACACATAGATTCCCACTTAACAAGGATCCACTTAGTAGACAACAAGTTACTGCTAAAAAAAAATTGACATGAGAGAGCATCAAATTCCCTAAGGAAATACATAGGAGCCGCTTGAACAAAGCATTTGTAAATGGGTAGGGCCTGGATAACTAACTTGAGAAGAGTCACTCTAGTAGCTATAGATAACCACCGATGAGTCCAATGAGTCACCTTTCACCTCAACTTATCAAGCAACATTTGCCTAGAGGACCTAGGTTGACGACCAGCAATAAGAGGAATACCCAAATAGACAAACGGAAGAGACCCAATCTAAAACCACAGAATAGCTACAATCCGTCGTTGAATAGCCTGAGGAGTATTAAAGAAGAAAATAGAAGACTTTTTCTCATTGAATTTTTGATCTAAAGCAACAAGGTAGATATCCAAAGCTTGCCTAAAAGATTCTGCTTCCTGAATGCAATCCAACCCCATAAGAGAGGTGTCATCCACAAACTGGATCTATGAGAAAGCGTTGAAAAACCCAAACCCCACTGCCAACCATGAATCAAGCCTTGAGAAACCAAAAATTTAAGAAACTGACCCAACCCCTCCACTAATATAATGAATAGATAAGGAGAGAGTGGACCCCCCTAACGAAGGCCCCTGGTAGCATCAAAAAGCTCTGAAGGTTCACCATTCACAATAACCAAAAATGAGGAAGAAGTCACACAACTCATAGTCCAACTCACCCAATCAGAAGAAAAACCAAAGGCCAACAAAATCTTATGTAGTAGAAAACTCCATTTAACTCTTTCATAAGCTTTGGCCATATCTAAATTAATGAACATAGACCTATCCTTAGAGGCCACTACCACCCAATCTAGAATTTGACAGCCTGCCACAAATCCTCCTTACTCCTCAGAAATGACAACAGGTAGACAAGGTTTAAGCCTCTTAACAATCAATTTTGTAATAATCTTATACACCACATTACAGAGCGCAATAGGTCTAAAGAGTTCAAGCCTATCAACACCTTCCTTTTTAGGGATGAGAACCAAAAAAGTAGCATTCAGGGCTCGAAGCATCTGCTTACTATGAAAAGACTCCCAGACAACCTCCAACAAATCCAACTTCACAATATCCCAAAACTCCTGGAAAAATTCAACTGGGAAACCATCAGGGCTAGGAGTTTTCCCTTTATTCATCCCAAACACAACCTCCTCCACCTCAAACATAGTAATCAAATGAGTAAGAGAAGCATTCAAATCATTAGTGATCAAAGAGGGAATGCAAGAAAGAACCATATTCTCATCGGCCTCAGTAGGAAGTGAATCCTTACTAAACATAGCAGAGTAAAACTGATGAGCCTCTCTAGAGAAAGCCTATTGCAAAGAAATAGAAAGACCCTCATAATTAACAAGAGAAGAGATATAACAATTATTCTGATGAGCTTGCACAGAATGATGGAAGAAAGCAGTATTCCTGCCACCCTCTTGAAGCCAGTCAATCCTAGCCTTTTGTTTTTAGAAAATCTCCTCACGAAGCTCCCACTCCTCCACCAATTTTAGAGCCTGGGACTTAGCATCACCAAGAGCCTCTGAAAATCCCAAATTTGGCAAGTAATAAAAGTGAGGAGATCTTGCGCTTCCTTTTTCCTAGCCTAAAGATTCCCAAAAGATGACCTATTCCATCACTTGAGATGATGTTTGGCATGTTGTAGCTTCTTAACCAAAGAATACATAGTAGTACCATATGCAGGGGCTCCATCCCACCACCACTGAGCAACAAGATCATGCAAAGAAGAATCTCAAAGCCACATAAGCTAAAATTTGAAAGGAGGATTCTTTGGGATAGTAAAAGAAGCAAAAAACTTAATTGGCCAATGGTCAAAGTCGCACTAGTCTAGAATCTTAGAGCATGTGACAATGTTTCCACTCACCCAAAAACTAGAAACAAGAAATCTATCCAACCACTTAGATATCGCTTCTGGCCCGCTCTGTCTATTATTCCAAGTAAATAGTCGATTGGAGGGCTTAACATCAACAAGAGCAAGAGAATCCACATTTTACTGAAAAAGATTTGAAGTAGGACCAAGCCTAGGAAATCCCCCTCTTTTCTCCTCCAAAAACAACACATAATTGAAATCTCTAGCTAAGATCCAAGGTGGATAAGGTGTAGAAGACCTAATATACTTGATGTGGGCCCAAAGCTATATTTTACCACGGATGTCAATCAAAGCATAAACATTACTGACCAAAATAGTCTCACAGGATTCCAAAACTGAAGCCACCATAAAAATAGAGGAATGGCTAGAAACCCACCAACGAGGAACAACCTTACGTGGATCCTAGAAAAGAACCAGAACTCCAGAGTTTCCCCTAGAACCAATACATTGACACTGACCAGAAAACCAAATATGAGGAGCATACTAAAGCATGAAGTCCACCCAAAGCTTAGTCTCCTAAACACAAAAGATATCTAGAGAATGAACCACAATCAAATCCTAAATAGCCATTTGACGAGAGGTGCTATTCAACCCCCTTGCATTCCATGAAAGAATAATCATGAGGAAGGATGAGAGAAGTGGGCATGAATGGTCTTAATAGACCCAGATTCCACCAGCAAATCTCTAGTAGATTTAATCTTGTCCACATCCTTCTTACAACCAACTTCACAGGAATTTTCAAAATGAGTCTTCTTAAGAGGGTGTTGCAACACCCCTAGAACAAAAGATGATCCCCATCCTTTACTTGAAGCCAACACCTCCTTAGCTAAATCTATGAATACAATATCATCTTACAAACCTGCAAAGGCACTGGGAAGGCTAGAACTCTCCTACCCCAAAGCCAGAGAATTGTCCTTAATAACAATTTCTTGCTCCATCCCTGTATCCATACCAATAACCCTAGAAGAAATCTCAATAGGAATCCCCTCCTCCAAGGCCTGAGTATCCAAGAAATCAAAATGGTTGAATCCTTGATCGCTCTATCTATCCTTATTCCTTTAGCCCTCAACTTAACAGGAATAAAGCCATCCTTATCAGGCCCATCCTTAGCCACAAACGCCTTCCTTTATCTCCCTTCTCCACTGAAGCCCTTGATGAAGGAGGAGAAGAAACCCCAACCGCTTTAGGAGCTTGAGGACATTGGCACCGAAGGTGTCCATAATCATGAAAAAAACATCAAAAAGGAAGGGACTCATAATCTAACTGTTGAACCCAAGAGGCAAAGCCAAGACAAATTTCTAAAGAATCCGACAAAGGATTATTTAAGTCAATTTCAACACAAATACAAGCATAAGAGAATACCTTTTTATTGAGAGTATTTTGAGCAATGGAAGCTGATTTCCCCAACAAAGCAGCTATCCGGTGCATAATATCCTCCCTCCAAAACTCCAATGACAACCACGGCAGACGGAACTAAACAGGAACCCGTGAAGGTAGATCCTCTGCCACATTAAATCCTCCACGCCAGGGCTTCATGAACAAGCTGACATGATTGTAAATATATGGTCCTCCCTCAAAAACTCGATTATGATCTAAAATGCAAGAAAAATCCACCATGAAATAGCCATTCGCAACCACCAAAATTTCAAAATTCACCTTCAACCTGCCAGGTCTGACGAATCCATGACTCCAAAGCTAAGAGAGAGACATGAATATCCAGAAACTTACAAATCATAACATGTTGGCTCCAATAAGAAATGTCCTCTTGCACTGTTTCAGGAGAAATAACTAGAACAGGATGATCACGAGTTCGTGGCAAACATCCA
Source organism: Sequoia sempervirens (assembly GCA_007258455.2). Taxonomy (NCBI): domain Eukaryota; kingdom Viridiplantae; phylum Streptophyta; class Pinopsida; order Cupressales; family Cupressaceae; genus Sequoia; species Sequoia sempervirens. Next base: position 29,600 of record VDFB02084203.1, on the reverse strand, counting down.
TTTACTTTATTAAGCTTAGAGCTCTCACCCACAAAAGATGAATCCATCCCTCATGCATGCATGTTCACAGAAAATACTTAAGACAGATTCACACTAGCAAGAACCAAACTTTGGGAAACCCCAACCATTTTCCACACCCAACACCCAACCCAAATTACACCCCACAACAAACCCCACACGCTGCCCCAATTCAGCCCTACACCAAACCTCTTTGCACACTATATCAAACCTTCCTGCATGCAATACCAACACATCAATCTTCCAACACCACACCCTACGCAAGCTTTCACTAGACAAAAACAAAGAAGGAAGGAGCCATGGCTTGTTACAGGCTACGGGCACCCATCACCCCCAACATATGCGGCCACATTCGTACTACTCCCTGCATTGCTAACATTTTTTAACTTAGAAATATTGATAATCTGCCAACCATTTTACTAATTTGATTAAAATCAAATTTGATTAATATTTGTTATGATATTACAAACATTGACAATTAAACTCCAATCATCATTGTTTTCTATAATTACATAATTTAATTTACAAATTTAATAAAATAATACTTAAATCTTTTAACCAACACCAAACCAAGCTTCCGTTTAAAATTTGATTTCTAACTTGTGCCCCAATTCCAGATATGAACACCAATTTTCAAGTTTTCAAAGAGCTTTGAATGCAATATCATAATTAACAAACTATTCTCCTAATAAAATATCCACAAAATAAGACGAACGTTGTTTAATCTTACTTTATCGTTTAATCTTAAATAATATTCTAAAACCTATCAGTCAACACCCCATAATTGCGAATCTATCACGAATATATCATATAGATTTTTTAACCTAATAGTCATGAAATGATTACTCTATGCTATGGCATCTCTGCAAACTTTAACACGTAAGTGACCTCCACTCAGTCATGGTAGGCGTATCTTCCTGCCCAAAGCCTTATAAATAAATATCCTCATACTCCCTTCACACTGCACTCCATTTTGATTTTGAAGAAAACCCCAGCCACAATTATGAAGTCCACAGACTTGCCTCTTTACACTACAGTCGAACAGCCCTCTGCAAAGATAAGCAGAGCTTATGCCTGCATACACTTTGCTGCAATTCTCGGGCTTATATTTTATCGTATAGCTTATATCCCAAGTGAAGCTTTTTTGCCATGGATGTTGGTATTTTGTGCAGAGTTAGGCTTTGCTTTCATTTGGATTTTGTACCAGGCGTCCAGGTGGCGCCCGGTCTCTCGCCACACTTTTCCACAAAGACTCTCCGACAGGTAAGAGAGACTTTTAGATCTGTAAGGCATTTTTGTAAGCATTAGAACTATTTGTTAGCATAATTAACTAGACTACTGTTAGATGCATGCAACTGCTGTTCAAAGCATGCAATCGTCATACTGTTGTTAGATGCATGCAACCGCTGTTAAAGCATGCAACCGCCAGTTTCCAACTGCTCTTCATCAGTTAACTCTGGCTAATTGTAAGCTAACTAATGATTTCCCCTGCTTTTCCTCCTTGGAGTCTTCTCCTATGGTGGTTATAAATCTGTAATCTTTGCATTTGTTTTTAAGACTGAGAATAAGATTGAAATCAAGATTGTGCATGTTCGTTTTTCTGTGTGCTTGATAATTGTCTTCCTAGATCTTCAAAGAATTCTACACTATTATCTCTTCTTAATCCTAAATATAAATACGTATCTGATAGAGTTTTAAATGCCTCATGCCTTGGAGGTTTTAAGAGTATGGAATCTAAGAGTATTATCGATATGATATGTACATGTACAGTTTTGAGAAGGAGCTGCCACCAGTTGATATATTTATCTGCACAGCGGATCCAACTAAAGAACCTCCACTCACAGTTGTAAACACTCTACTCTCCATTCTGGCTCATCATTATCCCACAGAAAGACTATCCTGTTATGTCTCAGATGATGGAGGATCACCACTCACTTTTTACGCTCTGTTTGAAGCTTCAAAGTTTGCAAAGTTTTGGGTTCCTTTTTGCCGTAAGTATTCCATTGAACAAAGATGCCCGGATGCATATTTCTCTGAAAATGATGATTATCCAAATCAGAGTCTGAGCTTTGCAAGCGAACGAGAAAAGCTCAAGGTGTGGTATAAATAGATTGATCTACATCATATGATATGTCCTATTGAAGAGATTACTACTTTGGGAAGGAGTATTGGTTTTTGATGTTGTTAGCATGACTTTATGGGTTGTTTTTTTTGTCTTGTAGAATATGTACGAAGACATGAAGTATTCCATAAATAGCACTGTTGAGAAGGGCACCGTTCCAAGAGATAAATGCAATGATCACAAAGGCTTCAAAGAATGGAGCTCTGGAATGACTTCACGAGATCATCCCAGTATTGTTGAGGTCACAAAATGTTTCTGATTTTCACTGTATTTGTGCACATTATTCAGATTTTTGGAGAGGCATATAAGTTACCTTAGGAGATCATCCTAGTATTATTGAGGTCACAAAATGTTACTGATTGTTACAACAATATGAACCCGTATTTATCTGCCCACACTTTCCAAAATTTTTCAGCCATGTAGATTATTTTAGAAGATCATCGTAGAGTTATCAAGGTCACAAAATGTTTCTGATTTTCACAACAATATGAAGTCAGATTTATCTGCATACATTTATTATTTTTGCTTTTTTTATATTGATCAAAGCAAAATTACAAATAATACAAGCTATTAATATGTAGTTGAATAAGATATAAGAAACACAATCTTTCAATAATTACAACGGTAAAACAAATAGTGGAATCCAAAAAAAACAACATTCAATATTTGAATTGCAACTTTTTATGACATGGACACATCTGAAATCTTTTGGTCAATCATTTTTCAAATCTCAAATCTACAATAAACCCAACAAATTTGCAAACTTCAAAATCACAAATTTGTCGAACAACAACCTGCACAAACCCTCAAATCTGTCGAACAACAACCTGCACAAACCCTCATACCAACTATATAAAATTTGGAAGCTCATTGTTTTCCACAATCAATCAAAATAAGTTAATGAAGTGATAGAAGATCGATAAGCTATATCTTCAAAAGGGTCGAAATTGAAGTGCCACATTAACTTTTGTCACTTCCTCAACTAGAAACTAGGCGATGGTTATGCTGAGCGGTTCACATCAGCTGTTTAGCATGAGTCGTCCTGACTATATTATTAATCCGGCATGCAGATTTTGCTTGAGAAGGGAAAGGACACTGACATGGAGGGCCATGATTTGCCTAGTCTTGTGTATGTGTCCCGCGAAAAGCGATCTGGACACCCACATAATTTTAAGGCCGGCGCTCTGAATGTTCTGGTAGTGTCACTGCTTCTATTTTTTATATACCCTCTCTCAACTCTATTTAATAAAACTTAGAAGTAATGCTGATTTGGGTTAAACCATGTTTGCAGATTAGAGTCTCTGCTTTGATGAGCAATGCTCCATTCATTCTTACATTGGACTGTGATATGTATGCCAACAACTGTGAAGCACTTCGTGAAGCTATGTGCTTTTTCAAGGACCCTCAAACTGGCCATCAGCTTGCGTTTGTCCAATTTCCTCAAAGGTTTCATGGCATTACAAAAAATGACTTATATGCCAATCATCTCAAGCGAGTTGTTGATGTAAGTATCTGTATTAGTCATCAGTTCATCTGTTTATGTGTGGACACATTAACTGTTTTAGTGGGTACACATTGACTGTTTAGTCCCCGCGTACAACACATCCATAACACATTCACTAATAAGAAAATTTTGTGTCTTCTGCATGCAGATACAATTCAAAGGTCTAGATGGAGCAGAAGGTCCATTTTACGGAGGTACAGGATGCCTTCATCGCAGGGATGTGCTGTGTGGAAGTGAGCCACAAGAGAGTACCTCAAATTGTTTTGGGGACTCATTTAATCTTTCCTATGGTTTAACATTGGTGAAAGCAAGCCCGTCTCAGATGCTAAATGAGGCAAAAGCACTTGCCAAGTGCAGCTACGAAGAGAATTCACTATGGGGCAAAAGGGTATATGCCAATTTGAGTTATCAATTTGAAACGTGAAATGGGTCTGTCAGCACACTATATTCTGAAAGAAAAGATTTTCTCTTGTTTCAGGTTGGCATTCTGTATGGATGTGCAGTGGAGGATGTGTTGACTGGATTTGTGATACAGTGCAAAGGCTGGAAATCTACATACTGTACTCCAAAACGAAACGCGTTCCAGGGACACGCGCCTGTTAATCTGAACGATACTCTCGTCCAATACAAGAGATGGGCTGCAGGTTTGTTCGAGGTTTTTGTGAGTAAGTTTTGCCCATTTGTGTATGGGATTGGTCGTGTTAGTATAGCACAGAGAATGTGTTACGCGTATTTCTGTTTATGGGCTCCATCCTGCTTGCCTATAATCTGCTACGGTTTGGTTCCAGCATTATGCACGCTCAGCAGCACAGCATTATTTCCTGAGGTAAACTTTTCCCCTTTTCAAGAGTTGTTCTTAATCAGCAGGTACGTTCTGGTCAATTTATCAGTCATAGTCATGCAAACGGTCGGGGGGTGAGCACAACTATGAGCTGTGTATGGACAACGATCATACTAAATAGCCACCACAACGCACTGATTGTATAAGTTTTTCGTTAGTTGGTATCAGTTTTCCACATTATACCAATCTTTCTTTGTTTGATTTTCTTTAACATTTCAAATCACACTCAACGATCTATCAAAATTATACCAATCTTTCTTTAGATTAAACTGTGTTTGATTTTCTTTCAACATTTCAAATCACACTCAACGATCTATCAAAAAATTAAACTTTTTGTTTTCTTTAACACTCTTTTATCCAAATTAAATGTAATCTCCCTGTTATTCTTCGACTGATCAACTCACAATACGTGTTTGTTTCTCTATTGACAGATTTCAAGCCCATGGTTCCTCCTCTTCATGTTTTTGTCACTATCTGCATATTCATGTAGTTTACTGGAGTTTGTTGCAGTGGGGGATTCAGTAAAAGGCTGGTGGAACGAGCAAAGGATGTGGATGATAAAAGGCGTATCATCATATCCATTTGGATTGATTCAAGTCCTTTGCAAATTAATTGGTATTTCTGAAGTGGGTTTCGAGGTAACAAGCAAAATGTCAGACAGTGAAGCAGCCAAAAGATACGAAGCTGAAATTTTTGAATTTGGGGTGGCGTCTACCATGTTTATTCCTGCAGCAACTCTGGCGGTGATAAATTTGATAGCATTGATGAGCGGAGCAGCACAGCTGTTGAGGGAAGGGTATCAAAGTATAGACGGTATGTTTCTGCAGCTAATGTTGGTGAGCTTCATAGTGGTAAATAGCTATCCTATATTGGAGGGGATGCTGGTGAGGAAGGATAATGGACGTGTGCCGACATCCCTCACAGTCTTCTCATTTCTAGCTGCTGTGCTTGTGTGTTTTGTGGCATCAAATAAATCGTCCTGGTGAACGGAAGTGCATCTGTATTCAGTGAATCTAAATTGCACAACTGTTCAGAAAGCTATATTTTGTTTCGTGGAAGTCACTTTGATTGGTCTTATAATAGCATGGTGTTGTCTGATGGTAAATTGTTGAGGGATGTTTATCATTTTGTAATAGTTGTTAGAGAACGAAGTCTTGATGGGATCCATTTGAATGTGTCCAATCAGTGCACCAATGTTACTTCAACAACTGACAATAATATAATGTGTTGTTTAGTACAACTTATATTTCAATTTTTTTTGGGAACAAATCTCTGATGTTCATTCTTTAAATATTTTAATTTTAATTAACAAAACATTAGTTGAATTTAAGGGAAGTTGTATAAATATGAAAATAATAATAAAAAAAAAAGATTTACATTTAAATTTTAAGTCTTATCAGTTAGTAATAATAATTTTATATAATTATAAGTTATGTTATCTATTTTTGAAATATATTTTTTCACAATACATATATGCAATTTATTTCTAAATGAAAATTTATTAATTTCTTATAATTTTTGTAAAAATTTAATGTGAGAAACAATATAGTAAGATAGATATAAAGTGATTTTAGTAGAGTAATTTCTATAAATATAAATATACTCTAGAAAATTCTTATTAAAAAAACATCGAGTCTTTAAAACACATTAAAATATAGTATTATTTAAATAAGCTTACAATACACTCTTTAAGTTGTATTGCTTCAATGGAGATGAACACTAAACACTCTATATCTAGAGGAATTCTTGCAATATAACCCTACATGAATTTGATCATGCAATCTTCATTCCAAATCCTCAATTTTCAAGCTAAGAAAACCTAGAAAACCACCAATAGATTCCCAAAATTATGGGTTCAAACCTTGACCCAACACATAATTAAATTGGTTTAAAAATATGCACCCCTCTTCAAGAGTAAATCCTCACAAGATAGAATACAGTTTTGAAGCTGACTATCTAACCCTATGATCATGAGATCTAATGTAAGTCCTAAGCACTCCAAGATGAGACAATAATTACATAAATACCTTTTATAGACGACCATTTTAACTAGTCAAAGATGTTATTCATAACCCAAACTTCTAACCCTCTATTGGTTGTTTTCTTACAATCATCATAAGACCAATCTCAAAATACCTTATAGGTTAGGTGCCCTTTTAATGTGGACACATTATTTTATAATATTATCAAGATATTAAAATATTATGGAAATATTAGCACTAGAACTTTCAAGGTGTACAACACTTAGTGCTAACAATCTCCCACTTCTTGTATGCATTGCAAAACTCATAAGGGATTCCAAAATTGTAGACAAAATGCTAAGGTTTGATATTCATAGTTAACTTACCTCTTACTCTATACTCATAGGCTTCATTAATACATTCAAAACATTAAGAAAAGTGTCTACCTTCTCAACCATAATTCTCTTGTCCTCCACCATATCATGAATAAGGTGATATTATATATTATTTATTTAACATTTTAAATAATACATATTTTCATTTTGATTTTATTCTATTTAAAAGCTACATTCCATCAAGCTTTAGGGATGGGGATGGTGAGATATATTTTTAGGATTCATATGGTAACATTGATAAGACATTCATCATATGCATTATAGAAAATTAATACATAACATGAGAACTGAACTGATATTTCACATGAGAGTTGATAAATGAAATGACAAAATTCAATTGCAAGTTTCAATTGCAAAATGACAAAAAATAGAAAATATGTTGTTTCCCCTAATTAACATCTACTAATATATAGGAACTATGAGGGATTATCTTATCTAATGGAACCTAAACCAATCACTCTTATTCCCCCCCCCCTCATTAACTTGTGAGGCATCTTTAGAACCGACATTCCAATGTGCTTTTGGAGTTCTAATGATACTTTGAACTTTGTCATTCTTGATGTAGCAAGGTAGCATGCACAACCACCAATTTTTGTAAATGTTGAGAGCTAAGCCTATTCATCTTGATTGCCATATGAAGTTATAAGTGGAGTCAAAGGTTAGTGGCCCTAATAGGGGTCTAGGAGCAACACCCATACTATGGTAGAGGGACAAATATCCTCATGTGGTGTGGTGGTAACACCCTTAGTGTGATCCCTATTGCAATATAGGGAAAGCACAAAAAATAGAGCCCCTTTTGTGTGTTGAGTCCCATCATTGAGAAGTAAATTTGGTGTAGTAAAGGCATGCACTCAACTAAGCATATCAAAACATCCCTTATCAAGCAACTCACTAGTTATGATGTGCTACATTTATAATGTTGAACCATGAATTTATTTTCTTGGATGGTACTAATAATATATGGACAACTTAAGGATTTTTGAGAATTATTCTAAGTAGTTATGTATAGGAAAATAAAATTGACATACATAAAAAAATTATGCTATAAAATTAACCAAATCAAAACTCTACAACAATTGCTATTGGCTATCTCTAATGCTACAGGTTTCACTAATGACAACAAATCACAATATTATAGGTAACAACTAATCTACTATCATTAATTAATTATTTGTATGGAATAAATCTAATTAAGATTACTAAAATGATCAACTATTAATACTAACAATGGAGATACAACTTTACCTCAAGTGGCCCTTGCTTGGGGTTAACTATACTCTTTTACTTAAAAAATGTTAATCAAATAAATTCTTATCATTCGTTCACACACTATTAATTGAACTAAAGGAATATCTAAAATTATTTGTTCAAAAAATAATTCAAACCACTGAAAAAAATTTCCATTCACCAATGTAGAAAGTCTTCAAAATATATATAGACTAATTTTAACTATCCCTACCTAATTAGGCTCTTTAAAATCTAAGCTACATCTATCAATGCATTTGTAAGACATAGGAAGAGTATTATTTTATTCCAAGAAAACACAAATAGGAAATTCAATGTGCATAAGCCTTAAGGAGTGTAATCATAATACAACATTCCAACTATAAATAAAAGGAACAAATTTAATATAAATGCAAAAAAAAATGACATAACTTATGCAATCCTTGCTAAAGATAGGTTGTATTCTACACCACTATCTATTGTTGTTTGAGTTTCTTCTTACTTTTCATTGGAGAAATTTTTATTTTTGAGTTGTTAATAGTTGAGTTTAGAGTTGCATGTAGTAGCTCCTTCAGTTGCATACAATCATTTATTTGGCTATGGATATTTTCTTCTTGAGTTGTAGATAGTCATTCTTGTGGCTACATTCTTGCAATAAAATTGGCTATAGGTTATGCAATTTGTTTTTGTTGGATGAAAAGTTAGCTTTTCTCCAAAATATTTCTATGCTAAGATCACCATAATCACCATAATTTACTATTATGTTTTGAAAATAATTATCCAAGCACACAATCATTTATCAAAACATTATATATAAGCTTTAGCATTTGATATTTCAAATATTGATATAAAATCTTATATATGAAATAGAAATGTCTAAAAAAACGTTCTATGAAATAAGAAATAAAAATAATAAATAGAAGCAATTTTGAGACCCATCACTTTCAACTCGAAATTAAAGCCTTGAGACCACACATACCTTCAATGTGTATACCATTTTTTATGCTTTTATTATTTTTAAACTAATGATATAATTTCAATGCTCTCTTGGCTTCTTGGCACTGCTATTCTCTTCCATTCTCACAACTATTTGTCTTCTTTGTCTTCTTCAATATGTGCCACTTTTTGGGTTCCTTTTTGTCACATGTATTCATTTGAATAGAGATGCCCATATACATATTTCTCTGGAAGTGGTGATTATCAAAATAAGAGTTTGAGCTTGGCAAGGGAATGCGGAAAGCTCAAAGTGAGGTGTAAGTAGATTTATCCATGTCATAGGGTTTTCTCAATCAGGAAACATATGCCCTGTTGAAGATATTACTATTTTAGGAAGTAGTGTTGATGATTATTATTTTTATCATGACATTAATTATTTTTATCATTGTCATATGTATATTGATTGTTTACATGACCAATGTGATGTACAATGTATCAACTACAACGTACTACTAATATCACAATTGTTAAGGAATACGATTGTCTAGAAAAGTTAGAAGATGTTTCTAGAAGAACTAGAATCTTCTAGAAAAGTTACAAGATGTTTCTAGAAGAACTAGAATCTTCTAGAAGGGCTAGAACCTTCTAGAAACTAGAAGCAACTAGAAGTTGTTCAAGGAAAAAGAATATTCCAGTTTTAGAGATATCTAGAACATTAGAAGTTTCTAGATCTTAGAGGCATCAAGTATAAATATGAGGTTGTCCATTGTGAACAACACTATTGTTGAGGTAAGTTGTTGGATTGTATGTAAGAAAGTTAGATCAATATAATTTCTTTGAGCCATTTCATAATTTTTTTATGCTCCATTTTGCCATGTTTGCTATTGCTTTATTATTTGGGCATATTCTTACAACAATATATTCAATAGTATGAGTATATTTTTCTATCTATATATAAATACGATTCAAAGGATAATATGGAGAAAAATGCCTCTTCTTTAAGCATTATCCATTTTGAGTAGTCAAATGTAAATTTTAGTAAATAAAAATAAAATAAATATTTATCATTTTTTGGTGTACATGATGTGTAAAATTATTATTGACTATTTGTTCCTTGAATCAAATGATATTTAAATGAGTGCACCCCTCATACTCTCCTCACTTCTAATTATTATGGTTGAATATTTGGTAATATAAAATACACTATCTTGAAAAAAGGAAGTGCAAGCACATTCAATGAATCCAAATGTCACAACTATTTAAAATGCTATTAATATAGATATCTTAAATACATTTTTGGAATATAACTCTCTAACAACAGTTTAACTAAACTGTATGTGTCATCAACATATGAATAAAGAGCAACAAATGTGTCTAGTATTCTCTAGCTAGTTGTCAATAATCCAGTTACATGTCAATCTATAGTAGTTAGTTGTCAATTTGTTTAGAAAATCTGTAGGGAAGTTGTTGCTTCCTCTATTTGTATAAATTTATATCACTTGATCAATAAAAATATGGCATTGAGTTCCTCTATTTTCTATCTTTTTATTTATGCTCTATTCTCTATTTTCTTTTGTTGTGTATATAATAAATATAGACTATTTTATATATTTAGGAGTTGTTTTACTAGTTTAATTTATAATTATTTTATTATGTATAAATAAACACATAAATTTTAAGATTATTTAAGGGTTATTTATTTCATCTACACTTTTTATTTGAAAATTTATCTTTAGTATATTTCCTCTTCTTCTCTCTCAACTATTTTTGTAGTAGCTTTCTCAATGTCTTATGTACACATTATTCCTATTCCATACTCAATATAACTCCCTTACACCACTAAGGTATGCATAATAGTACCTACTACATCATCATATCTATTCTCTCCATCAATCATTTCCTCATTGAAACCATCTTCTCCTTTAATTTACCCATAATTATACATACTAGTCCCACAAATGCTTCCACATATCACTTTCAAGTTTCCACAATTATCTCCCTTCACTCATGGTTCACTCTCCTTTGGTCATTGCAACATTTTGTTCCAAGCTCAATAAATAGTGACATCCCATTAGGTATACCTCAAGGGTCTCCATTTGTAGGAGGTTTCATCTACTCCCCTATTGAATTGAACTAACAAGTAATAATAGCTAGGTAGATCTATGAGGCCAAGATGAAAATTTGGAGGCATAAATAAGATAGAAATCCCATGCATAGTTGAATTAGGTCATTGTATGGAACAACTTAGAACTCTTTAATGATTTCTTATATGACTCCTTATGTGGATAAGTTGTAGGGGTTAATGTTCCTAGACAATTACTTAGTGCATGTGATGGGTATGAGTTATATCACCTCTTGGATATCCTCAAATTCAATAGGAAGTAGAGAGAGAGAGAGAGAGAGAGAGAGAGAGAGAGAGAGAGAGAGAGAGAGAGAGAGAGTTGGGATGAGCCAGGGATATGGTTAATTAGCTCATTGAGTAATTAAAATCTCAAGGCCAAGAACTCTAGAAGTTGAAGAAAGAACTCCAAAATCAAGTTTTGGTAGAAAGGCTACAAAGATAATATGATAAAAGTACTAGCCTACTATTATATTTTGATAAAAATATGCTAACAGTGGAGGGATACTATCAAATGCTATAAAAGTATAAGAGATAAGAGTAATCAAGGGTAGTGGATTGATAGATTTCTAGACAAAAAGCACAAACATGATTCAACAACTATAGAAGAAGTATAGAAAGCCAAGCACCTACCCATAGATACACAATTGGTGAAGGAATTAAATATTTAGCATATTGGGCCAAAACTGTAAACATGGTTGTAGAGTTGATCTTTGTAGTAAATTTTATAGCCTCCACCCAAGCCCTAAATATAATAAAATTTGACGTGGGATAAGTCGTCATTTCATTGACTCCTAAAGTTTCTCAAGCATAAGCCTTGGTTGAAAAATTGTGTGATGTATTGGATGAATTCCTATTCAATTTGAATATTGATAACAAGATTATTTTTTAGTGAAAGTGAATGAGAGTATTAGTTTAAATAAGTCCACTTGAAAAAGAAAGTTCTAACTAGCTACTTTAGAGTAGGTTGTGTGAGGAATAAGGGGGTACATTGCCTCACTTATGTAACATGAACTCCCCTCCTCATTCCAAAATGAAACTATAGTGTCAAAATAACATTTCAAATAATTCTCACACAAAAAAAAAAAAACCAAACATCATTTAGGTATTGGGTCCATACATTGAGCATTGTAGAAATAGATGAAATACTCTTCCTTCTATTTTAGTTGGAGTTTCAATCCAAGGACACTATGTATAAGCTTAAAGGAATTTCCCACAATGATATAATTAGATCAAGAATAAGATGTTATAAAATTTGAATTGGAAGGGATGCCTAACTAACACATAATGGGTGTCAATCGAAACTAACCTAGAAAGAATGCAAGTACTTCTTCAAATTAGTACTCAAGTTTTTAATTTTTGACCCTTTTGAATGAGATTAGAGTATTTGAAAGCTAGTAGTTGGGTTCTTCCTCATAAGTGCTTAGATCCCCTAAGAGGTTGTTGAATACCTAAGATACTAAGAGGGGGGTGAATTAGTATCTTCTTAAACTTATTGAACAAATACCATCCAATTACTCCAATGAATATAATAGAAAACATAAGCAAGAGCATTAACATAACATGAAATCACACAACACATGAACACCAAGATTTTTACGTGGAAAACCCAAAATGGGAAAAACCACGGTGAGGGTTAGCTCACAATATAGTATAACCAGTTATAAAATATTACAAAATGGTTGCTCACTACTAGGACTCACTGCCCAAAATGGGAGGCTCACTACCTACAAAAATACAATGACAAAATGGCTTATAGCTAAAAAATGAACTGATAATGTACACCTAACAAGTGTTGATTCAGTTCCTTTGAAGCTCAGTAAACTGACTTAACACACTTCATCATTTTTTCACTTCTTCACATTCACACCATCATCAATCACAACAATCTCAAAAATATCCAATATATATAGCTAATTCATTTGCAAGCATCAATTAGGTTGGCCTAGTTAGATGCAACCATTATTCATCAAAAACCAACTGTTGGCTCTAGGCATTTACAAAAACTTTCCAAAAACCAGTTCAAACATGCAACATGCTACATCATGTCGGAATGGACCTAAGATAGGTCACTCATACATCCGCACAACAAAATTAATTCATCACAACATAAATTATACATTAGGTTGGCCAAAGATAGATCTAATAGCAAAAAGAAACAACAGAGTAATGCCAACTCATCATACGAACACCTGTGCACATGAGATTCTAAAAATATAGCCTTCCAACATCCAAAAAATATTTCCCAAAACCACAAGCAAGGATGATCATCAATAGAGGATTGCAGACCAAAATACTGAAGGATAGTAATTGCATGCCGGTTCAGAATATTGAAACAAGCTAGAACTTGAACTTGTAGTTGCAACTCATATATCATGGTGACATTAATGACCACATAGAATCTATAAAATGAGATGTTCTTTATTCTTCCAACAATCTCCCCCTTTGCCATTGATGGAAACATGTACCAAAATTTACAAAATTTCTATATACAATGCTTCAACATTCTCTCAACAACATTATCTCCCCCTATCACCAGTATTCTCTCCCCCTATCACTTTTCTCTCCCCCTTTAACATCAAGGACAAAGGGCATCCCAAAAAGAAATATGAAAACTGAAAAACATTACTCAAAGGATAGTGAGCCTTGAAGCTCCTTAAGAATACCTTTCCAAGTGGATTTACCATTCTCCCAACTCTTCTTTTCAACAATCAACATTTTGTTCAGGGAAATTCCAATTTCATCATACTTTCCTTTGCATCATCTAGAGTACCATGGGTCAGATTTATCTTCTCAAGTTTCTTTGCACTTTCCAAAGCATTGGCAACTAGAGTGTACTCCATTCTTACAAGGTCACCTAAATGACCAAATTTTCTAACAATTTATTCCTTTTGCTTCTATAAAATAAAGAATTTATCTTTGAGTAGAGATGGCATTCTAGGTTGATCTGTCTCTATCCTTAGATGCATTGTAGGTACCAGAGACAACAATCAACTAAGACTCAATGGAGTCCATATGATCCTTAATATTCTGAGTGGCATCCAACTAGTTCAAGCAATAAGTAAGGATAGCATTTTCCTCAGACTCACAAGTCTACACAACTTCCAGATTCTTCTCAATATTTGTGCATACCGGAGCACACTTGTCTTGAAGTGCCAACAACCTTTTCTCTACCAACTTCTCCTCAACTTCTTGCTTTTTATTCTCACCAAGTCCAAAGGCATACTCCTTAAAAGAGTCTAATAATAGTCTAAAATTTTCTATTGGAGTGAGAGATGTATCCATTGAAGTACCTGGGGTGGCCTCTTGCAATGCTTTAAGAGCATCTTCAATAAGCTCTATCCCTTTCTAGCAAGTTTCCAGAATTTCTCTTCTACTAGATGTATGCAATGCATCTCCTAACACAAACTTATGAACACGAGAAATTTTATCTAAGTCCACACATCCTTGAATCATAGGGAGTTGTAGAAGCTCCAGAGGAATCATCGGCTGGAATATGATCTACTTGGATAGAAAGCATTTCAAAATATCATCACCAGAGGAAGATTCTTTGGGAGATCTTTGAGATTCTACAACCTGCCTTTGATTTTCTTCATTTTTCCCGACAGATTCCCCATTTTTCTCTTCTTCCTCTATATTTTCTTTTTCTTCTTCCTTCTCTTCATCAGATTTCTCTTCTTTTTCATCTTCATCTTTTCCATCTTCATCTTTGCTTTTGTTTCCTTCTTCATCATTTCCTTCACCTCCAGTTTTATCTTTTTCTCCTTCAGCATTACCATTTTCACTTTCATTGTTATCCTTTACTTCTTCAACATTATCTTTTTCACCTTCAACATGCTCCGAGGGAACATCATCATGTTTCTTAGGCTCAACTTCTCCCTCATTTTGTTTCTCCATCTTTAGAGGATCATTTGAAATACTTGTATCTGGAGGGATATCTACATCATTTGTTTCCAAAGGAATACTTGTATCACCTGTGCCAGAAGGAATATCTTCCTCAACTTCTTCTACAAAAAATCCTTCTCCTAATTTAGGTGCAGAACCGAATGGTAGTACACCAGGCATGCCATATTTTTCAGCCATATCTTTGATTACTTCTACGGTCTCCTTATTTTCTTTATCTTTTTCTTGTCCTTTATCATTAAATTTTTCACTCTTTTCTTCATCCAAAACATCTTTGTACATATCTTCTTCAGGGTTTCCAAATCATTCAATGTCAAAGAAGACCCAATTTTATCAAATGCATTATTTCTGATCTTCTCATCTAATTCAACAACCTCTATTCTCCTCTTCATCAAGGCTACCCACATTTTCTCGAGTACATTATTATTTACATCATTCCAACTAACATCCAATGTGATAACATACTGAATAGTGGCCAAAATTAATGTTTTCCTATCCTCTCTACCTACTTGATCATAGTACTTTGTTGTAAGCTTCAACATATCTTCAAAATGTAACAAGGAATTGAGTATTGCCTCTAATCTGAAAGGGGAACCAGGTCTTACTAGAGAGTCCTTTTGTCCTACCTAGTTTGGGGAAGCTTCTTTAGACACTTTTGCTTTCTTTGATTCTAGTTTGGTGTGCACATGAACACCAAATTCTTGTTCTTCATCTTCCTTAGAGCAAAACACAATATGCAATCTCTTAGAACCAACAGTAGCTTCCTAAGAAGCACCTTCACCAGAGGATAAGCTTCCTCTTCTCTTCCTTACTAACTTTACTACAGGGTCCTCCTCCTCTTCCTCTTGATCATTAGTGATGCTAAGGTTCTTCTCCCTTGTAGCCTTTTCTTTCTTTCCTCTCTTACCAAGTACCACCAGAGGAGTCTCTTTCCTTTTCCAAAATCTTGTATTAGGTCTGGAAGGAGCTGAGCCTTTTCCTTTATTAGGAACACTAGGTTCTACCTTTACTGCAGGAGCATCGAAGGGCTTAGAAGTAGCAGTCCTGCTGGATCTCCTTGGTCTTGATGATTCTCTAGCCAACTGTGCTCCCATAGCTCTACCTTGTGCAATATGATCATTAGTGAAGCTTTCCTCTCTAAGCTTCTTATCCACATTCTTTCTTATTATAGGCTTCTTGTGCTCCAAGTATACCTCCATATATTTCTCTGCATAAGTCCCAACCCTAGGTTCATTGACATCTTTAGGACTTTTTAGCAAAACGTACAAATAGCCTTCAGCTTCATCTTTGGTAACATCATACCCCAATGGTTGAATCCATACAATCCTGGGCTCAATAGCTTCAACCATACATTCATCAGAAGAGACATGAAAGATGATATCATTCTTGTATTTCTTAACAACTTTCCTCAGAATCCTTTCCCTCTCATTCATGTTGCTCTTGAACACAACAAAGAATACTGTTAGAGAATTTTCTTGAGCCTTCAGATCATGTAAACTATGCATATAGTAAAAAATTTGATGTGCAACCGGTTTGGATGAATCCCAAAACACCATATCATCTCTTCCAAGAAGTCTCTTAAGGAAATAGAATAACAAACAAATAATGGAGCCAAATTTAAATGCATAATTCTTTTCCCTGGCCATTCTCAAGTTCTCAAGCAACTGCTGTTGGAGAAGTTCACATAGATCATAATCTACACCATTAACTGCCATATCAAAACCAGTATAAATAGTTGCAGCAGATACAAAGTTCTCTCTAGTAGTGAAGTAGATTTTATGTCTGATCATCATTGCAACATATTTCACAACAAGATTTGTGATAGAATTTTTAGTTAGAGCTCTCCTGTCATATGTGGCTCCTGTGAGTTCCATCACCACTTCATTGGGAACCAATCCAATACCACAAATTTTGGTAACAACCTAAATTTATTCCTTAGTTATCAGATGGGATCTACTAGTCTACAAGAATTTATCATGCATTCTACTGAGAGGTGGTTTTACATACTTTTCGTCAACAATGGAGCTAAAATTAGGAAAGTGATTCCATCTATCCAATTTATTTGCAACAATATTCAAATATTTAGGTTTTACCAGGAAATTATCCTTTGTGAGCTCATTGTGCCAAATGTCTATCAATTTACTATGATTGAATTCATCAATTTTGACTCAAATGTACATTCTTGTATCTTCAGTCAGCATAACCCTGTGAGGGATAGATGAGAAGGCACCCATAGGGTCATCTTTGAAAACCTTCATAGAATATTTCCTATACAACGGTCTAGGTCTTTCTGACACATTAACAACTATAAGGGTTTCCATGATTTCAAACAAAAATTCACACAAACCCACAACAACATAGGTAAGCAAAATACCTTTTTCTTCGTGAAGAACCAGAACTAGGGTTTGCAGGGCTCATGCTTCAAATCACCTCGAGAATGCTCCAAAAAACTCTCCAATTTCTTCAAATACAAAAGTGATTAAAATGCCTTACTAAATCACTTTATAAAACAATGATCTACCCTAATTCGCAATAAATGCGACAGGTTTCAAAAAGCTGCTAAAAACCCCTCTTCACTGCACTGAAAAACCCTAATTTTCTCTACAAATGATCATGCCTGCACTTTTTCATTTAGTTTCTTTTGCATAACCTCTACCTATTCATTCCTTACAACATATCCTCATTCCAAAGACTGACATGCCAAACATCTAGGGGGTTTGAACATTTTTTTGTTAAAGCTCCCCATAAGACCATGCTACGTCTAGTTCCCAGAGGAATTGTTTGCACCGAATGAGGGCACAGATGCATTAGATGTTTCAAGCTCTTCTTTCTTCCTCCAAATCTTGTTCATTTCTTGCTTAACCTCATTCTTATCAATTTTCTTCACCGGTTCATTCTTCTCTACTAGAGAAAACTGTTTTCCCTTTTTACTTCTACAAACTCTTGAAATATGTCCTAGTTTGTTGCAATTGTAGTAGACAACATTTTTTTGATTTGTTTTTCCTCCATTACCCCTCGATCTGCACTGATTTTATTTATGTCCAAACTTGTTACATGTATAACAATAGCCATTAAAGGATTGACTCATTCTACCTCCATTAAACCAATTCATCATCTAAGTTTTGCATTCACTAGATCTATGTCCAATTTTCTTGCATGCAAAACATTGTCTAGAGAATGAACTAGCAAACTGATTCATTCTACTTCTACACTTAGTTGCCCTATGACCAAATTTATTACATGAAAATAAAACACCATTGAAGGATGGGTACCTTTGAGCATTTGGCTATTTGATAGGTGGTCTCCTAGAAAAGTTTCTTTGATTTCTTTTTTGCTTCCCTTTATTTAGAGTCTTTTGATTATACTTAGTGTTTTCACCTCCTTTGTCTTTACTTGGTTTTTCCCATAAAATCAACTCATCAAGCTTGTCGAAGCTAGATTTAAAATTAATTTCATAGATTTTTTCTTTCTCCAGTTCTACTTTCATAGATTTTTTCTTTCTCCAGTTCTACTTTCAGGTTAATGACTTCTTGCTCAAGCCTAGTGCATTCATCAGTCTTGTTTTGTACCACAATGTTCAAACAATCTTTATTTTTTTTAATTTTCCTCCACTAGCACCTTCAATCTAGTAACTTCTTCATTAGCTTGTTTCAACCACTCACTTACTTCTTTATGTGTTTCTGTGAACTTCGTCAATTGCTCTTTCAATTTTTGAACACATTCATTTGCCTCATCAAGATTTTCCTTCAAATCTCTATTTTCACTTTCAACCTTGTCAAGATTTTCAAGAGTTGCCCAAATCTCTTCTTTGTCATCCATTTGTTCAATATTTAGAATCTTCCTCAAGCTGTTAGGATTCTCTTGAGGAACTAGGCTTTGATACCAATTTTTGAATACCCAATATACTGAGGGGGGGTGAATTAGTATCTTCTTAAACTTGGGTATGTGCAAGATCACGATGGGGGAAAAAGTGGCAATATGATGGGTATGTGGTTGACGAATTTTTTTTACCCAAAATTGATGAAACAAAAAGGGTCTTTAAAGGAGATTCTAAGGTTTCCACCAATATAAACTATTCCTTACTTTGAATTTAATAAGTAATTATTATTCATTTTCTATTCAAATTACGACTAAAGTCCTGATTGATAGGCTGATTGAAAAATATCTATAGCATTCAAATGGTATCACATTTTTTGAATCCAAAACATACATCACATTCTATGCTTCGAATACTATAGGATTAAAACAAGGAAAAAATGAATTTCATAAAGTTTTGACCAAGTTAAGGTGGTCAGACATACAAGTTTTTATTTTTTTAAAATTTGTAATAAAAATTCATAATTAATTATTTACTTGGAAAAAAATTACAAAAAAATATGCATCAAATTGAGAAATGAGTCCTCTACTTATATCTAAAATCTTATAAAAAAATATTATCATTTTATTGTGGTTAGGGTGGTCAGACAGACACCTACTTCTTATTTTATCGCTGAAATTTAAGTACTACTATTGGAGTTAAAATGACATTGAGAGGGGGGGGTGAATCAGTGTCTTAACAGATTTGACAAATTTTAAAAATTCAAAAACATAGCTCAGATTTGATCTCAATGTTATTCTAATTAATGCATTCATGAGTTGAATGTATTCATTCATAAACAAAATTGAGAAAAATAATAATCCCAACAGTGTACTGAAACAACAACACAGTAAAGCAGTGAGAACACAGAAGAACAAAGTGACACAAAATTTGCTGAGTGGAAAACCCTCCTGGGGTATAAAAACCACTCCCTAAATTCCTTCCAGGCTTAATCTTTTAATAAACTATTCACAATGCCTTATAGGCTGATTTTTGAGCACCCACTCAAGGAGCACCAACCCCTTGTTTAGAGATATCTATCTCAAGGAGTACCAACCCATCAAATTATGTTTTGACCAATAATAATAACTTAGAGGATTTCTCTATTTTCAGTTAAGCACATATTTCTCTTTTTTATCATCTATAGAATACCTTAAAGATTCAATAATTGAATCCCTAAAATACAACATAGAGAAGAAATTTACAATCTCTACATCTTGTTATTCAGATTTTATTGTAGAGTTTTTTCCATATATTTTCATACAGCCAAAGAATGATAATCTCAGAATTACAACAATAGCAACAAAAAAGAGTTTTCTGCTTCTATTTATACATCTGCCAGATAGGTAACTATCTTCAAGAGTAACAGTAGAACAACCAACCCAGCTAAGAGCCGTTCTCAACAAATTTGTAATGTATGAGTTCATTTTACTGCATAGAAAGCACAACTATCCACCACGAAAAATCATAACCTCTAATGCATGAATGACAATACTCAGTCAGGGCATCATTTGTCATACTAGTAATAGAGATGCAGAGAGCAGTTAAAGAAAAATGGTGATTATAAACCAGTATGTGTAGCATGAAACACATAAATAAAAATACCAGACAAATCTATAACTCCCATGGCTCCATCAACCACTATCGAGCTTCCAGCTAGAAATGCACCAAATAAACCTTCCAAAAAACCACTATAAAAACTGTTACAGATAGCAACAATAGAAACGTAAACACTCAAGATGGTGGCTAGGCTAGGGTTCAATACCCAGCTAAAAGAATAAACTCAAAAAGTTTTCCCTATTCCTTTTTTATTTCCATCGATGACACATTATGCTGAAGGCAACTTTAACATCGCTAGACAACCTTATGTTTGTCGCTTTCACCAAGACCCATCAGAGTTGGGAGAAGTCATAACAAATACATAATGTCACGTTGAGAGCTCATAACATCCTTTTGGTTGATGAGACAAAAAGGTTCTCTCACCGAAATGAAGCCATCATTCGTTATCGCTATAGCTTTTGATATCAGAGAGACATAATATAGATCAACTTTGTTATACCGAAAGTCATTCATTTGACTTTGTCGACAAGACACACCATCGTCACCATGACCTCACATCAATGAAAGAGTCTCACCCAAAATACTTTCAATTGTTATGAGTTGCTGTAACCTACAACCTTCGGGGAGACCTCTCGGAGAATACTCTATCACACCAAAAAAGCCTTATCGACTGAGTCGTTGAGATAATGCCAATCTCTCACCAAACGCACTTCATAAGACTTAGTCGGCAAGACCAAAGAGTTTGCTATGACATTCCATTGAAGCAAAACTCTTGTTGATATGCATCCATCCACCACCGGTCAGTGTGACATTGCATATTTGTTATAACCTCACACTGAAGTAACCCTTTGCACAAGTCGGTGAGACACAAATCTTCGGTGAGACTATATACCGAAACCGCCCAGCACTTACTGATAGACTTCCAACTGCATTAGTCGCTGAGACATAGTCCTTTTCGCTATGACCCTTTGCCGAAACCTTAAACACTTGCCGAAATGTTCCCATTCAACCTTCGATTGGTGAGATAAGGTAATTTCGCTGTGACCACATACCGACGGAAAAACTTATGCCGATATGATCCTTTTCTGTCGCTGAAACAAAAGAGAAGTCTTGTCGACAGCAACCTATATGATAAATTCAATCAACATGACATCAGAAATGTCTTGCCGATAGGCAACATAGACATTTCAAAATGGATTGTGGAGACCCTGCCATACTCATGCCAATATGTGTAAGCCCGAATGAGAAACAACCAATACCTGTGCTATGCAAAAAGAACCATCATGACAAGGAAACCAACTGTCAAATTCTGTCAGACAAAGAAATAGCATTCATAACATGAACCAGAAATATCATCACCATGAATTTGAATCATAACAAATATCTTTCTATAATAGCCAAGAGACATCAAAGAAGCATAATAAATCATAAGGATCCAAACAGAGACTGATCACCAAAGAGAACCAACTGAAAGAGATTTTGTCATCAAGGACAAACCATAAACACAACTGAGATCCAATAACTACTGCATTGAAATTTCAAATTTTCACCAAATAGATTTTTTTTTAAACAAACCTAGTAGTTTAGAAACTACATTCAATTTTCTACATATTCTATTCTTACATATGTTTGAAATAATATAGATAACTTACTCAAATTTTTACATCAAGTTTCCTAACTCTGATTTTTCTATTTTTTTTGCCACTTAAGGGCCTATTTTTTCCATGATGATCCTGCACATACCCACTTATTGAAAAAATACTATCCAATTACTCCAATGTATATAACAATAAAGATAAGCAAGAGAATTAACAAAACATGAAATTACACAATACATGAACAACAAAATTTTTACATGGAAAACCCAAAATGGGAAAAACCACGGTGAGGGTTAGCTCACAATATAGCATAACTAGTTATAAAATATTACAAAAGGGTGGCTTACCGCCAGGACTCACTATCCAAAATGGGAGGCTCATTTCCTACAAAAATACAATGACAAAATGGCTTATAGCTAGAAAATGAATTGATAATGTACACCTAACAAGTGTTGATTCAGTTCCTTTGAAGCTCAGTAAACTGAATTAACACACTTCATCATTTTCTCACTTCTTCACATTCACACCATCATCCAATCAAAAAAATCTCAAAACTATGCAATATATATAGCTGATTCATCCACAAGCATCAATTAGGTTGGCCTAATTAGATGCAACCATTATTCATCAAAAATCAACTATCGGCTCCAAGCATTTACAAAGCCTTTCCAAAAAAAATTCAAACATGTAGCATGCTACATCATGTTGACATGGACCTAAGATAGGTCACTCATACATTCACACAACAAAATTAATTCATCACAACATCAATTGTACATTAGGTCGACTAGAGATAGACCTAATAGCAAAATGAAAAAAGCAAAGTAATGCCAACTCATCATATGAGCACTTGTGCACATGAGATTTTGAAAATACAACCTTCCAACATCCAAAAACTATTTCCCAAAACCACAAGAAAGGATGATCATGGGTAGAGAATTGTGGACCAAAATATCAGAGGATAGTAACTGCATACCGATTTAGATATTGGTTCAGAATACTGAAACAAGCTACAACTTGAACTTGCAGTTGCAACTCATATATCATGGTGACATCAATGACAACACAAAATTTGTAAAATGAGATGTTATTCTTCATTCTTCCAATAGAGGTCTCCAAAACTATAGATATTCACTCTTCATCTACCCTTTTAGGATGACATTTTAATTAATGTTTTATCTTCTTTCTTATTTTCTACAACCACCTATTTTTATTTCTTTTTTATCTCAAGTATTCATGTTAGTTATGCAATGTTAGATGGATTTCTTGTGTTATAATTCAAATTATGTATAATTTATGAGATTTTTAAGTGACTCTATAAGGTTTACTTTGCTCATGGCACTAGTAACATGTCTACACTATTGATAATCTCGAAGATGAATAGAAGGTGGAATAGAACTTATATATTATCAATTTAACACCTCATTTTTATTGTGCCCACTGGGACTCAAATCTATAGTTTCCTTTTTTCCCGAGTCCCTTCCCTTTCATGCCTTATTCATTTTTTCTAAGTTTCTAAGTACATTTTGAAGTTTTTCAAAATATGTTAATGATTGAAAGTTATTCTCGTGCAGGTTTTATCCCTCCATCTGATATAATCCATATGACCTGCAATGTCCTATCTTTTTGTTTTTCCCTACAAATATGCAATTTTCCTCAATTGAAAGGGTCGTAAATGCTAAAAGTGACTAAGTGCTTGCCTTGAAAAAATCCTTATTCCATCTAAAATATCCCTTTTTCCCACATATTCATTGAATAGAGATGCCCTTATCCATGTCATGTATAATACTCTTTCATATAATATTCTTCTTGGTAGATCATGGATTCATGCCATGAGGGAACACTTATCTAATCTTCACTGTACAATGAAGTTTGTATGTAATAAAAAGGTCTATATAGCTAAAGTAGATCTAAAATCCAAATTTTTTTTACAAGGCAAAGATGGAAAAAATATCCAATTTCCAACTCTCTTAGTACTTTGATTCCATCTTCAAAATTCAAATTACTACCTTCCAATGATAATAAGAGTAATCACCTATGATTGCACTCTTTGTCAATGATTGGGGCTCTTTATATTTTACATCTTCTTTCATCGAGGAGTATAAGACCTAACCATAAAAGCCTAGAAAGAGGCATAGGTTGTTTCAGTGGAATCCACACAATCTTGTCCTTCATCTCAAAAATCTAATCTCAACACGATAACTCCTAATAATGGAAATGACCTAAATGTTTCTTTATCTTCAAATAAATATTTTGGTGTCGATTGGGTTCATTAGATTGCACACCCTCCTTCGTTGGAGAATAAAAAATATCACAATCTAAACCGAAGGAATCTTTTGTTTCATTTGTACAATCTTCTAAACAACTCAAATTTACTATTCCAACTCCTTCAACATCAACAAACCCAAAAAATTCATCATCCCATGAGTGAAATGGGGGATCTTTAGCTTTCATCCCTCGTGTTTTGGAAAAATATAACAATGAGGCTCAAAAGAGGCATGGTAACCCAACCCTTAACCTCAAACTTGCAAGTACAAGGTCATGACAATGTTAAGAGAAAAAAACTAATTTTGGCAATATGGCCAATGAGCTTGTTTTTAAAATTGTTTTGTGAAAATAAAACCCATTATAGATGATGATGTCTTCAAATATGTATTTTTTTATGATTGCATAATTTTTCTATTTTTAATTAATTTATGAGGAAACTACTCCATAAATATGAACTATCAGGTTTGTATTTTTTAATAACTTTTAATTTGTTAATTTTCTTGTAAACAATTTATACGATATAAATCTATAAAGGAATATTTACAGAATCAAAGAAGCATTCAAAAAATGATTATTTGAGGTAAAATTATAGTGTCCATACATGAGGATTTAAAGAAAAAATAATTAAAAAAAAATCCTCATCAATCTTCAATATAATACAAAATTTTCCCCAAAAGGAATTAGAAAAATAATTTTATTTAGGTCAAATCATGGTGTTCGTACACATGCATGGTATGGTCCTAAAAAGTGACATTTAAAAGTAGTTTTTATACATTTCTTATTAAAAATTATTTTTTTCATTTGGGTATTGGAATAAATTACATATTTGAAAACTAGTGAAACATTGAAAAATGGGTTTATCAAAATGAATCAACAAGATGATGAACCACAATTTTTCTACTAATGTTTCATTCAATTATGAGGGGTATAATGCATAAATGATAATTAGAAAACAAACCTAACCAATATAGTAATCAAAAGGTAGGTTTTTAAGAGGGTTAAATGTTGTGTATGTGTTGTAAAAAGTGCTTTTTTGGGCCTCACTAAAACTCATTCGCCCAGTGGCGAATGGGTCCCTGCTAGGGTTATGGAAAATCAATTTTTGGGTTCTATTCTTCAATGTATGCACTCCCAGATCCTAGGTGTTTAGCTCCTGAAATTCAGAAATGAATTCTATAGAAGACTTTTCATGATCTTGCAAGAAAGATGAGAACTTTAAAAATTTTACAACTTTGACAAGTGTTGATGGTGTTTTTTGCACAACAACTCATACAAGATACAAGTATCCTATCTCTCTTGAAACGTAAATATCTATCAGCAAGCCTCAAGCAATAACCCCAAGGTCTCTAATGTCAAGTCTTGACAATGCATAAACAACTCAGTGATAATGTGAAATTGCTGGTAATCACAAGGGGCCTTACAAATGAACAATGCTGGAAGTGTACTTTCATCAGATGTAACACTATGGCGATGCCTACAATCCTAAAACTAACCTAGATTCAAAATAAATGACAAAATAGATAAGGGTTTAGAGAGATTTCTAAGACTAAAACCTAAGATCAATCACAATAATGATGAATGCTGCAAATGGATAGATTCACAATGAAACCAATCTCTACTTGATTAGAGATAGACCCACAACTCCACAAAAATGGTGCAATCTTTTAAGGAAACTAAAGATTTTCATACCATAAATATTCATCCACATACCCAAGAACTGGCGCAATATGAACAAACATTTAAAGTTGAACTAAGCACAAAAATGAGGCCCAAACTAACTTTACACAACAATCTACGATTAGCAAATTGCTAAAAGTATCGACCAGAGATCGATCAACATCACTAACATTTCACCATTATTGCTAAAGAATTGAAAACTAACATCTAACATCTGAGAATCAAGAAGGAACCATAAATTGTCAAAGTGTAATACAAAGCTTGCCAAATCAACAATTCAATTGCATTACTTCTCCACCATTACATAACAATTTCAAGTCTCTCATCTTCGACAGCTACTAACTTGTCTAACTTAGCCAATTCTGGCTTTTTACAGCCTCTAATCAGCTATTCTAACCCCTAAAATCTAACCCCTTACAAATGAGAAGGCACTGGCCTTTTATAGAAAATTACATTTTGAATCAATGGCCAAGATTTAATTCATCCAATGGCTGCAATTGCACTTCTAGAAGCATCAAGCTGTTACATTTAATTTGGGAGCTCATGATACATCATCATCCAATTGCGTAAAGTAGTTACATCATGGAACAATGAGAAAACAATATTATGCCAGCTTGTCATTAATGAAAATTCTGATTGGAGGATGAAATCAACTTCACATGTCTTCCAGAAACTCCTTCCAGTTGTAGATAGTTTGGGCACAGATTCTTATGTAAGCCCCACTTTTAATATTTGAATTGAACTCTTCCAGATTTCCCTTTTGGCACAAATCCATATGCAAGTCCCCCTTTTAATATTTATTTAATCCTGAAAAACAGATATCATCATTAGTAGCTCACATGTTGGAAATTTTTATTTTTGATTTTTTTTTCTCCATCTCAAAAATTTCATTTTCGGCAACGTTTTAAAATTTCAATTTCTTTTTCCATTTTTGGAAAAAATTTCCATTTTGGGGAAACAATTCCTCATTTTGGAAAATATCTACTTTGGAAAATTTTTGGATTTTGAGGGGGTCTTGGAAATTTCCAAAAATGGAAATTTCAGGATTTTGAAGGGATCTTGGAAATTTTGGGGATTTCCATCAGGGATGGAAATACCTGAATTCCTTGCAAGGTCAGAATCCCCTAAACCTCATAACTTTTTTTCTAGAAGGAATTTTTTAAAAATTCAAAAAGCAACCCAACCTAATTTTTCATCCTCTATCCACTGGTGCAAATTTTTTTTACATATAACATTGAAAATTCACTTCAAAATTCCCATTTTAAAATTCCAAGATAGGCGAATTTCCCCTAGAGCCTCAAAATATTGTCCTCATCAAACCTAGTCTATACTTAATCCCAAAATAACCTCCCAAGAATAGAAAAACCAAAATTTGACCAAGCCAAGAGGCAGAGATGCAAAAGAAAAAGAGGGTCCCTAGCTCTGGTGGGGCGTGTGTGCAAAAATTGCACAAGAAGAAGTTTGCAACTTTGGCAAGTTTGCAACTTTGGCAAGTTTGCAACTTCGACAAGTTTGCAACTTTGGCAAGTTTGCAACTTTGGCAAGTTTGCAACTTTGGCAAGTTTGCAACTTTGGCAAGTTTGCAACTTTGGCAAGTTTGCAACTTCGACAAGTTTGCAACTTCGACAAGTTTGCAACTTTGGCAAGTTTGCAACTTCGACAAGTTTGCAACTTTGGCAAGTTTGCAACTTCGACAAGTTTGCAACTTTGGCAAGTTTGCAACTTCGACAACTTTTATTTTCCAATTGATCTTCAACCTAAAACTTGCAATCACACATAAAAGAGGAGAAAAATGTTTTTTGTTAGGGAATAGGGGTTTTCCTTGGTCAAACCCTATTTTGGTAATTAAACCTTGAATTGAAACAATGCATAAAAGGAATGATGAATGAATAACTTGATGTGATGTAACAACTCACCAAACCTTGTTGAAACCTTGGTGTACAAATCAAAAATCTTGCATGAAGTGGCCTCAAATAATGTAGATCTTGATCACAACACTTGATTATAAACAACACCTTGAATATGCTTGAATTGGATCTTCAATGCCACATCAACACATTAGCTCAACAACATGCATGATGCACTATGCCTTTGACATGATGAAATGTCCTTTGATTGGTGCAATAAAATTTAATAATTTTTCCTCAAATTCCTTCTTGAATACTCTTGTGAACTATTTATTTCATAAATTTTCTATAATTCTTGAAGACTTGAAGTTTCTAGGATCGCTTAAATGAAACATAGTGAAATAGCCTTCTATTTATCTATAACTTATTTTTAATTCCTAAAATTCAAATAACACAAGCCGACATCAGATCTAGGATTTAAAATCATCAAAATACTGCCAAAAACATATCCCAACGGGGGGTCCTAGGGTTAAGTGAGGACACATTCGCCATGTGGCGAATGGGTCCTAACATACTTAACTAGAACACACGTTCAGAAAAATGAGATGTTATGTAAAAAAGGGGTCCTAGGACCTAGTGAGGACTCATTTTCCAAGTGACAAATGAGTCCTAGGTCACTATCCTAGGACTCATAACTTGTTAAATTAAGTGTTGTATAATATTATTTAAGAATGTCAAGTTTTATCCCTCAAAATATGTAATTAATTAGGCTTGGATTTGAATTAAAGAGGACAATTAATAAATAAAGCCCTAGATTAGTGTGAAAGTGTAAATATACGCTTTACAACACCCTAAATAAGGCACAATTAAGTCCATTTAATTTATAAGGGTCTAAAACTTAATGTTAACGTGTAAAACACATTACAATAATAAAGATCAAGGCATAATTAAGTTCATTTTAATGTTAATTATTCATTCCCAAACTAAGGAAAAATGGATACTTTTTCCGTTACTATAATTTTCCCCCACTTTAGTGAGAGTATTGCCCCACTTCAAACTCACACCAAAGTAGACATTCAAGACACTTATGTATGCAACAATGGCAAAGGTACAAAATCATATATTATCAAACACCAAAAAGAGATCAAGCCTAAATGGTCTAATGTGATGTGGAACACATATAGACTATTGGTTTTGCACTCGCTTTGGGGTAGTGGAACCTCAAGTTGTCCACTAGGTGAGTATCTCTTCAGGAAGGTGGCTTAGTGAGAAATTCATGCCTGTGTGTCAGCTCTCACTGTACTTACCATACTAAATCTATCCCTCTGATAACTCTAATAGGGAACCACTCACATTATTGCTTCATACCTAAAAATTTGTGTTATGATAAGCACCCATACACATGGAAAAGCTCCACAGGGAAGCAAGGTGTGTTATGCTAGGTGGCCTTGAATTAGGGTTGTGTTCAAGCTTCATAAGGGCAACAAGTTGTGTTATGCCAAACACTTATGAAAATTTTGTGTATAGTTTTTTGTTCAGAGGTATCTTGCTTCATTCATGTAAGGTATTCTTCTTATGGATCATCATGCCTAATGTCTCCAAGAGAGGAAAAATCAAGAGTAATAGATTGCAACTTAAGGGATGCCTCACGTAGCATCAAGCCATTAAGAGAAAGTTCTATGGTAAGAAATATCACACTCTTGGAGGACATCAAACCCAATGACACCACCAAGAAAAGGACACATTACAAGAAAAATAAAATCACACCATG
>VDFB02084202.1:0-15207 GCA_007258455.2 Sequoia sempervirens | reverse complement strand
TCTCTAAGATCTCGAATGGTCCTACAAAACGAGGTGCAAGCTTAGAGCCTTTTCCATAACGGATTGGACTCTTTCACGGTCGCACTCAAAGAAACACTCTATCACCAACAGCGAACTATTGATCGATCCTATGCGCATCGGCATATTTCTTTTTCCTATCATGAGCTACAATCATATGCTCTCTAATACGATCAACCTGTTGCTCCATGTCACGAAGCATCTCAGGTCCAAGTAATACTCTATCCTCAAGTCGATCCCAACTAAGTGGAGTGCGACAAGGACGACCGTATAATGCCTGATATGGTGGCATACCTATGGAACTCTGATATCCGTTGTTATAAGCGAATTCTACTAAATACAAGTAATCCTCCCAACGTGATTGTTGGTCCATTACGTACATCCTAAGCATATCCTCTAATATTTGGTTAACTCTTTCAGTTTGACCATCAGTTTGAGGATGATAAGCTGAACTAAAGTTCAACTGCGTACCTAAAGCACGTTGTAATGATGTCCATAAGGCTGAAGTAAATACAGGATCTCTATCCGATATAATCCTACGAGGAATCCCATGCAATCTAACGATATCCTCCATGAATATCCTAGCTACGGATGAAGCATTATAAGATGAACGTACAGGTGAAAAGTGAGCTACTTTAGTCAAACGGTCAATAGTTACCATAATGGCATCATGTCGACGTGATGACGTAGGTAACCCAACAATAAAACGTTTTATACATCCATCACGGGAACAGGCGAAAAATAACCAAAGATACATGCCTTTAACATCATTTACATTCAAGACATCTCATACACGCAACGCTTAATATCACGCTTCATAATGTATCGCCTAAGATCGCATGCATTTTCTTGACACTGATGAGCCGAATACGGACGGCGGAGCTTCACTACATTAATGTGGGCGAAGACTCTACATGTGGTACAATAAATACGCTCTAAATGCCCTGAAGGCGTCATCCAATTATATGCACCTCGCGAATCGGCCTTCAAAGGCCCGGTCCGATTCAATCTCTGTCTTCACTTCCTGATATAATCTATCAGTAGGAAGTGCAGCTACTATTTGACCTCTCAAATCAACTTCAAGAGTAGTAGTAGAGATCTCATGTCGTCGTCGGCTAAGAGCGTTAGCCACTACGTTCTCTTTTCCTTGAACGTACTTTACTTCAAAATCGTACTCACACAAGAACTCCATCCACCATCTTTGCCTAGCATTCAAGTTAGGTTGCGTAAAAATGTATTGCAAACTACGGTGATCAGTATGAAGTTCAAAGCGATGACCTAATAGGAAATGTCTCCAATGAACTAATGCATGCACTACTGCTGCTAGTTCTAGGTCATGTGTGGGATGGTTTAATTCGTGGTCCTTGAGTTTGCGAGACTCATAAGCAACCACACGCCCATCTTGCATCAAAACTGCTCCCAAACCCTCTAAAGATGCATCCGCACATACTACGAAATCCTTAGTAGGATCAGGAACAATAAGTATAGGCGCATTAGTTAGCTTTTCTTTAAGAGTCTGAAAGGCCAATTGACACTGTTCTATCCAAACAAACTTCTTCCCTTTCCTCTGAAGAGAAGTAATAGGATGACCTATTCTAGAGAATCCTTCTACAAAATGCCTATAATAGCCAGCTAACCCCATAAAACTACGAACTTCACCTACATTAGTAGGTGCGGGCCAGTCTACAATAGCTTGGATCTTTGAAGGATCCACAGCAATACCTTTTCCAGATATCACATGTCCAAGGTATTTAATTTCAGGTTGAAAGAAGTCACACTTCTTCAGGTTTGCATACAATTGATTTTCCCTTAGACATTGCAAAACCTGTCTCAAGTGTTCTTTGTGTTCCTTCATGTTCCTCGAATAGACTAAAATGTCATCGAGAAATACCAGGACAAAGCGATCAAGGTATGTACGAAATACACCATTCATCAAACTCATGAATACAGATGGTGCGTTCGTTAACCCAAATGGTACCACTGTGAATTCGTAGTGCCCATTACGAGTTCGAAAAGCAGTTTTATGAATGTCTGCTTCAGCTATATGCAATTGATGATAACCGGATTTCAAATCGATTTTGGAGAACACATTAGCTCCCTTAACTTGATCAAAAAGATCATCGATTCTAGGCAAAGGATAACGGTTCTTAATCATAACCTTGTTCAATTGACGATAGTCAATGCAAAGCCTAAGAGATCCGTCCTTCTTTACGAAGATGACAGGTGCTCCCCAAGGGGAAACACTTGGATGAATAAAACCCTTTTCTAAAAGTTCCTGTAACTGAATACGAAGTTCCTCCAACTCCTGAGTCATCATTCTATAAGGAGCTCTAGATATAGGCTCAGCTCCAGGAATTAGGTCAACTCTAAAGTCAATATCCCTTTTTGGTGGCATTCCAGGAATGTCATCGGGAAACACATCTGTGAATTCCCTAAGAATAGGATGATCATCAAGAGATACCTCTCGACTCTCACCCTCATCTAAATCAGTAACTGTTGTTGCAAACAGTTGACATCCCTGATGAAGACATCTCTTTAATTGCATAGCAGATATCATCCGCAAAGAGATAGGTCTATGAATACCTACAATTTCTACTTTCGCACCTAAATCATTAATGCAACTAACTATCTTAAGTCGACAGTCAATTACAACATGATAAGATGCTAACCAATCCATACCTAGTACTATATCGTACGATCCTAAGGGTGTAACATATAAATCTACTAAGGTTGTTAACGTACCAATTTTAAGTTCACAGTTATGAACTAAGTTTTCTACTGCTACTTTCATACCTGAGGCGAATTCAACTTGCCATTTACCACCTTGCTTTACCGCCACAAGACCACAACGGTCAACAATGGTCGGTGAAATAAAGGAGTTAGTGGCTCCGGAATCAAAAAGTATTGAAACATTAACACCATTTAACTTACCTGAAGTCTCGACCACCGTGTTTTGGTGATCAGCTTGGAGGTCATTAACCGCTGCATATATAGTATGTGCTCGACCTGCATCACCCATTGTAGGCTCTGAAACTGTAGGTCAAGGCCCATAACCAATAGAACCTCTCATCGGACACTGCCTAGCTATGTGCCCATGCTTCCCACATGAATAACAACCTATGCCTGTGCCTCTACCAAATCCTCTGCCACCCGAAGGTGCATTGGACTGCTGAAAACTACCCCTACTGACGGTAGACTGAGCACTCTGCGCAGGCTGATCCTGCCTATTGTGCTTGTTGCGCTACCAGTTACGACCCTTTCCTGTTTGAGGACTATTTTGTTGTTGTGGTTGAGGGTTATTGTTCTTTTGAGGTGTTCTTTGTTGTTGTTGCTGCCCACCCTTTGTGGGTGTTTTTTGGTTCTTAGAAGAACCACCTGTCTGAGCTTGTCCACCCCGTGGACTAAAACCTGCTGCAGGAGCACTCCCAATCTGCACTCCTGTGTGCCCACCTAAAGCCATAATAAGGTTCTCCTCAACTATGTGAGACTTCTCCACCGCGACTTCCAGAGTCTTTGGCTCAAAGACTCAGACACCACCACTGATGCGGGCGTTTAAACCCCTAATAAAATGATGTACTAGCATAGGCTCATCATTGCCAATACCAGCATACTGCTTGAGTTCGTAGAACCTACGTTCATATTGCTCTACAGAAAGAGCTAACTGACGTAGATCATGGAACTCATCGGCCCTATGCTACCTCCAGTGTTCTGAAAGGAACCGTGCTCTAAACCTCTCGAGAAACATCTCCCAAGACATAGAACCAATATCTATATGGAGCTTCTGCTCCTCTAGGCACCACCATGTAGAGGCGAATCCTCTCAAGTGCATAATAGCGCATCTGGCACGGGTATTGCTACCGTAAGGGTGCATGGCAAAGCATCTACCCAAATCCAGTAGCTAGGTCTCAGCCTCTAATCCTCCTCCTGAACCATCAAAGGTAGGAGGGCATGCCCTCAGTAAATCCCTCATATGACCTGCGATAATAGAATCCTGATGTGTTGTGTCCTCTACTCTCCTAGGGGATCTATCCCTCTCTCTCACAACCTCCTACTCATCTACCTGTCTAGGTCCAAGACGAGCTAGGACCTCCTCTAAAAGTGGACGTATCTGAGAACCCTCTACTGCTGACTGTACGAGATTTTGTTCCTCATTTCTCTAACCCATCTATTCTGCCTGGTCACTATGGTGAGGGCTAGGAGGGGGAGTAACCTAAGGGATTGGCCCACGGCCTCCACCTCGACCTCTACCATGACCTCTTCCTCCTCGCCTAGGAATGTTCCTACACATAACAATTACAAGTCTTAGATACTATTCAACCAAGGTTATCAGTTGCGACACTACGTACTAGGTCAACCTAATGGGCTCTAGATTACCCAGAGCGTCCAGTGTTTGTAACCTTGGCTCTGATACCAATCTGTAATGCCCTGTCTTAATAACCTAAGAACGTTGCAATTGTGCTATAAAGGTGTAATAATTTTTTTTTTAAAAGTATTAATACTAAGTTAATTAATTGCATACATTCTTAGGTTAAGCGACGTTACACTACTTTGAGTTTTCCATAAGCGACTTAAGTATTTCGCATTGCACATATTAAATCATAACATAAAATAAACATTGCATAATAATAAATTTTCCATTCAAGATAATCATAATAAAGTACAAACATGTTTTTCCATACATTGCATTTAAAAGAATATACAATACTCATCCATCTGATGAGGTAGTTCAATAATGATTACAAATACAATTACATTGTTCACCTCTTATACATTTGAGGGATGTTTTCAAATACAATTTTACAATATACAATGTTGAAATAAACATAAGTATCCGATCACGAGCTCTCCATCCATGAAGCTCTCGATGCCATGATCATACTGGGGACCCAACGAAGTAAGGTGCACGTTCCACCCAACCATGTGGTTCCCGTAGGTCCACCCCCCGTGCTAGGAGATAGTAATAAGGTTACCTAGACCTAATCTACTAACCCTAGACACTAGTACAAACAATCTAATGGTTACATTGCTTCCAGATTTAGACAATTGATTCTACCACAAATTTAGGGTTAACTGTTATTCTAGGTGGAGTGTCATCACAACGATGCAAAGGTTACCCTGGTGCTTCTTCCTAGGTTCCGGCCCCCAATCCTTGGGTTACCCTGGTAACCTCTTACGAAACTCGGCCCCTATTGCATACTGTTGCGGAATCGAATGCCTCTTAAGGAAATGAGACATCGATTAGCCATTCCAGGCCTTCTCAACTTATACTCATGAGTCATAAGCGAGGCATGCAAATCTTGTTAAAAGTTTTTAAATCTAACTACTATGTCATTTAATTATCACTGACTTAGTTAACTATTTGTAAGTTACCCTGACACCACTTTGTGTGTCGGCCCTTACATTTAGCCACTCCCCTAACATAACATGGGAAACTATGTTTTCTTGACTAAGGTTAATAAAGTGTATCTTGATACAACAAGCAATTTTCATCAACATATATGACCAACAATAACATCTATTTTCACAAAATAGTGTAATCAAGTACCAAACTAAAATAAAAGTTGATCTGGAAGACTTGTCTATTTAAAACTCTCCCAAATATGTTCCAAAAGAAACACAATTATAAGACAAAGTAATAATGTAAATGTCTATCATTCGGATACTCTAAATCCAATTTACATCGGTTTTGTTATCAACATAATATAAATCAATATATAAAAAAGAAAATCTAATTTAAAAACAAAGAAGATATTCACTTCATTTAATTAACTCTTAAAATTCCCTCAAAATTACAATGAGCTTTTTCTATATATTCACAATTCTAATTCTATTCATACAAACCTTAATTAAAATAACAATAACAAAATCATCTTTTTAACCACTTAATCTTAAATTCCACTAACACTTATTTTTAACACAGAAATAATCTAATTTTCTATATATTAATAAATACATATATATGTATATATATATATATATATATTATATTAAATATATATTTAATAATATATAAATAATATAACACATATATAAATATATATATCTTACATACAAAAATTCGAAATAAAGTATTACGGATTAATAAATGTTAATAAACAAATTAAATAAAAATTAAACCAAACTTTTCTTCTACCCTGCGCATGGCAGGCGCCCATGAGAGGACGTGCTGCCTGTGAGGCAGCGCTACCTCCACACATTTGTGGAGGGCGCTGCCCTCACAGCAGTCGCGCCTCTCCATGGGAGCGGCGGCTGGGAGGGAGTAACCCTCCACCGTTGCTTTAACAGCAACATTCAAAACAATTTCATATATTTTTAAATAAAAACAAAAAAAATCCGACAGTAACGTATTTAACACTTTCAAGCCTGCGGATTTAATCCGTACGACGATTTTGAACAGGGAAAAATTCATAAATTCATAATACCAGAACTTCACAATGAAATCTATATATATATATATAAAGATTTATCTATATATATATATATATATATATAAATTTTAAAACTACAATTTCCTTGGGTTTTTCTTTCAACAGAGAAGTAAGAAATTAAATTTCTAGAGGGTTTCCAAAATGAATCTATACATAATTTTTTTTTATCAGGTAATTTCCTTCACCCAAAATTTTAAATAATTTTCTACAAATAAATAATACAAAGGTTTTTCTAAAATTAATTAATCCTCTCAATAGAAAAACACAGTAAATATATTCTTGTGTGGAACACAGAGATTTAAATTGCACTAAATTTCTTTTCAAATGCTTTCCTTTCAAAATAAATAAATAAACAAAATTCACCAGAAGAATACCTTTATCTTGTGCTTTGAAAATTAACTGGAAAAGAGATTGCCTGTAGCTTCCAATTCCTTCCCGCAAAACCAATCCAAAATAACCAAACACCAAGATCCCTCCAAAGGATCTTCCAATTCCAAAATCAACCAAAATAAACAGAGAGATAACAACCTCTAAGAAATATTGAAATTTGCACAGTAAGAAAATTTTGCCAGTATTCCAAAAATTTCCCCGTGAGGAATTCAATAGCCTCTGTAATTTTCTGAGATCCACAATAACCTCCCGTAACCAATTTTTTCAACAACCTCATAAAAGCACTGGCACACTTTTCGAGAAGTTGCAAAATATCTTCTCAACAACTTCTCGGCAATTTTTTTTCCCTTTTAATTTTGCATGCAATTTCAATTTTTATTAATTTTAAATTTTGAAAATCAATTTTCCATTCACATGCATTTTATTTATTTTATTTTATTTTTTATTTTATTTTTATTTTTAATTCTTTAAAATTCATTATGAAGTTTTACGCCTTAATAGTTTAATAATTTATTTATTTAATGAAATGGTTTGTCTTTTTTAAGACCAACTATTTAACCAAATAAGCTAACTAATGTATTAAATTATCAAGTAAGTAAATTTCAATCATATTTAAATATTAATTAAATAACAATAATTAAAGCACAATATTCCAACATTAAAAATTAACCAATATTTACCTTTTCAAAACAATTTGTCCAACAGAAAATACAATACAACCTATGACTCAAAACTGAAAACCGACAATGTACGAAGACCAAGGTTAAAGACTAGACTAGGATAAGCCTAACTACTATCTCCCGTTCAACATTTCCGTTGAGTCTTGACACGCTCAGACCTGATTACACAGGTGGAGTCGGTGTCATGTACCTGCAAATCCTGCAACCAAGAAAATAACATGCATACATGTATATATATAAAGCATTAAACAAGCACACTGTGCGGAGAAAATCACAGATATCGCAGGGCACTCGCAAGCGAGTGATGCGATTCCGTTCTCCACACCAATACACTCACAGCAAACTGACAAAATAAATGTTGTTAGTCCATCATAAGCATGTACATATCAATAAACAACAGAAAGTAAACATCTACGCTAAATCATAACATGTCTAAAATCAATAATCATCAAACTAGTATCATCATGTCACAAAATAATCCACCATCGCTCAAAACCGGAGATCTAAATATCCAACAAAACATCATAAGTCTAATAGTATGAAAAAGTATCAACAGAAAGCATAAGCATAAACGGAGGGGTACTACAGTTAGAAGATATTTTTCTTCTTTTCCATGTGTGTTAGTTAAATTTATGGCAATTTTCTTGTTTAAGATTCTCTCGGAGAAGATATTATGAGGATTTGGGGAAAAAAAGAAATCACTTCACAGGAAATGAGAAAGAACAGAGTTCTGCTAAAAAAATTGGCTTAATTTGTGATTTTCTTTGGGTATTTGATTTAAATTTCTGGAAGAGGTTCTCGGATTGATTTTTGTACAGTATTTGCATTCTTCTCGAAAGTGGTGTTTTGAAAAGGTTTTGGAAGTTGCACGCTCTGGGCAACACTTTTTCTTCAACAATCAATTTTCAAGCTACAGGGAAACAGGTTCCTTCATGTTTATTTAATTAGTTTATTTTCTTTTGAAAAGATTGCCTATAAATATATATATATATATATATATATATTGTAGAAG
Source organism: Sequoia sempervirens (assembly GCA_007258455.2). Lineage (NCBI taxonomy): Eukaryota > Viridiplantae > Streptophyta > Pinopsida > Cupressales > Cupressaceae > Sequoia > Sequoia sempervirens. Next base: position 6,679 of record VDFB02084202.1, on the reverse strand, counting down.
AATTGTTAAAATTTGTTAAATAAAAGATTGCCTGAGGAAATTGTTGTGATTGAAGTTTATGTTCCTCTAGGTAAAATACTCTATAGAAAGTTTGTTACCTCTCTGTGTTATATTTCAAAACAAGATTTTATAGTCAAATTAGTGAGAAACCCTGTAGATTTTTGTTTAGCAATTGAAAAGTTTCAAAAGAAAATAGAAGAAAACTCTGTAGATTAAATTGAGGAAATCGAAACCTCTATCAAAAAAGGTTTTGAGAATTTGGGTTGAAAATGAAACCCTATGTTTTTGAAAATGAAAATTCTTTGTTAAATTAGAGTAAATTGACGAGTTTCACAATTTCCTGTAGAAAATCCTATTGGAAAATAAATATCTGATTCCAGTATTTTATTTACTGATAAATTATATATATATATATATATATATATTTATATGCATGTATGTATATAAATTATACATATACATATATATATATATATATATATATATAAATATATATCCATATATATATTAAGTTGCAAAAATGCATGGTAAATAAATGATTTTTTTTTTTTGAAATCGTCATATATAGGCTGAGGGGTGGTTTTGTGAGATTAGTTAAAATTCCAAAAATGGGTTTTCGTTTTTGTTTTTAGAATAAAATATATGAGTTTAAAAGGGGAGCCGTGAGGGGTTACCATAGCGCTTTCTAAAATAGTTGTAGAAGTGATCGGCAACGCCCTCACGAACCTTGTATCCTTTATAGCCACCTCCCATATGGGAGAACCTTGCCAAAGAGCGTAATGTTTAATACAATCTTTGAATCAAAATCCCGTTGTTAAAATTTCTTTTAATTTGAGTTACCTTATTTATTTTAAAAAATGTACTTCAATTTTTATTAGATTTAAATTTAAGTAGTTAATATATCATATATATATATATGTATATACTATATTTATATATATACACACACACACACATATATATATATATACATACATACATACATACATATATATATATATATATATATATATATATATATATATATATATATATATATATATATATAAGGATATATATATTATAGTTTCAAGAAATAAATTATTATTTAATTGGGGATTATTAATATTGATGCTTGTAAATGCATAAAAATAGTTGTTATCAAATAATAAAATTGGAAAGATAAAATCGATATTTATTTTAATGTGAAATTAAGAAAATCAAAACCAAATTAATTGTTACAATTTTCTTTTATTGTATGAGAAAAGAACTATAATCAAGTTGATTTATTTCCATGCTATTTCTAATTGACTTGATTGGGTTTAGTAAATCCTAATATTAGATTTTTATTATGCCTGATTTTCTTTAAGTGGTTTTCTCTTTTATTGGGAAAATTGGGATTACTTTGAATTATAATTCTTCCAGATAATTTTGTTATGAGGGAGTTGCTAAATGTTTTAAATTCAATCCTTTGAGTTAACTAGGGTAGTGCACATGGTTTTGGACACCGAGTTCTATGAACTGGATAAGATGTCTGTTGTGATATGTTTTGGTATTATATGTTTACCTTTGTGTACTTTGCCTACCTTAGTTAGTGTATGTAGATTCCTTGTGTTATTTTTAGAGGAGTGGCTCTTTGTGATGGCCGACACACAAAGTGGTGCCAGGGTAACTCATGTAGAGTTAGTAAGTCAGTGAAAACTAAATTAACACATTAGTTAGTTTAAAATATTTAACTAGATAAATAAGTCTCACTTATAGTCTCAAGGGCTAGTTTAGACTTGAGAATAAGTCGAGAAGGCCTGGAATGGCAAATCGATATCTTGTTATGTTAAGAGATATTCAATACCACAACAAATTGCATGTGGGGCCTGGTTTCGTGAGAGGTTACCAGGGTAACCCAAGTTGGAGGCCGGAACCTAGGAAGAAACACTAGGGTAACTTATGTAACATTGTGATGACACTCCACCTATAATAATCGAATCCTTGTGAACTTAGTATATTTGATTATTCTAATTCTGGAAGCAATGTAACCAATAAGTTAAGTTGTACTTTTATAAGTTTTGTATTTGGCTTTACTTGTGTCTAGGGTTTGTAGGTTATGTCTAGGAAATGTTTTTACTATCTTCTAGCACGGGGGTGGGCCTACGGGTACCACATGGTTGGGTGGAATGTGCACCTTATTTCATTGGGTCCCCAGTTCTTGTTCATGGTAACGAGTACTTCTTGGATGGAGAGCTCGTATGTGGATAAATGTACGTTCTTATTTGTATGAGTGGAAACTTTATATTTGTAACACTCCTCAAATGTTAACAAGGTGAACTTTGTAATATGTAATTGTATACTTTTATTTGACCTACCTCATTTGGAAAATGAGTATTGAAAATGTTATTTCAAATGCAATGTAAGAAAGAATTCTTATTTTTACTCTATATCTTTAATGATGTAATTTTAAATGTTATTCAATGTATGCTTTTAAGTTTATGTGAATTAAATACATGCAATGTTGGGGGCAACCCTGCCGGCCGAACGGTTGGTATGGTCGGACTAAGGCTTTGGGTTTGTCCCATGTAGGTCCAAGGTTCGAGTCACGCCTTCCGGAATCACCTGGTGGCAGCTTCGTGCAGCCCAGGGCTGTCACCTCCAGTGGACTAGTCTCGCCTCAACTCGCCTCCTCTGTCCCCCAAAACCTGGCAACAAAGTAAGACCAGGGCAAGGGTGGTGGAGCTCGCTGGGTTGAGACGCGGGGATACCACTGGGATACCAAAAAAAAAAAATACATGCAATGTTAAATACTATTGTCATCTATGGGATTTTCAAGTAGTGTGTCATCGCGTTACTTAGGGAATGTTTGCAATTAGGTAAGTAAATGATTACACTTTAGAAAAAAAATAGTACACTTTCATAGTCAATGCAACATTCTTTAGGTACCAAGAAGGGGCATTACATTCTTCTAATATATTAGAAGGTGAGAAATATAGAAGAGGGTAAAAAATACATCAAAGGATATTTGACTAGTATGCAATGAGATTTAGCTACTATGTAAGGAATTTTTTCTATTATGCATGGAGATTTATCTAAAATATGAGGAGAATTGGCTAACATTAATACACCATTATTATTTATCCAAGATTATATCTAAAATTATTCAATCTCAAAATCAAATATTCATTTGAAATCTATTACTAAAGGTGTATATGAATAACTTTTCTTATAAGGATCCATGTACTTTCATTGCTAGAATACCCAAATCCTAATCAAAATACTATCACTCACATTATACCTTGAAATCTATTATTGAAGATGGATATGCATAACTTTGCTAGTAAGGATTCATGTAATTATATTTCTAGGAAAAACCAATCCTAATGAGTGCTAGCACTCATTCTAGATCTTGAAATATATTATTGAAGATGGATATGCATAACTTTGTTGGTAAGGATACATGTAATTGGATCAATAAAATAGTGAATTTTATAATATGCATCAAATTCCAAGTGGCTAAAATGTTGTAGTTAATTCCTTATGTAATACCCCTCATGTTGTTGTTACTCTTTGATACTCTTTGATACTCTTATGTGTTGGTTTGATACTTGGTTTGTGATGGTGATTAGTTCACTGACTTGGTTGTGTGTGGATTCATAGTTTGGTTGTTGCACTTGACATTACTATGATGTTTGATGATACATTATGTAGTGGCTAGATTATTGCCTATGCTATGGTTTTCTTTAATAATAAATGTTGTGATGCTATGATTCTATGTTGCTATTTTTTCTGACGTACTGTTAGTCAGTCTTGGTGAAAGGATGGAGTAGCATCACTCACTTGCGAGTGCCCTACTACCTCGTGATTACCTTTCACAGTGTGTCTACAATGGAGATTTACATTATACTTGATGTTTGTTTGTATGTAATAATTTGCAAGAATAAAGTCTCGATTCCACCTATTTCAGTAGGACAAGGCAAACATTAAATTAACCCAATGGGTATGATGTTGAAAAAAGAGAGTTGATAATGAAGTGTCCCTATCCCAAGTCTATCACCTTGTTGTGAGTCTTGTTGTGTCATGGTTTTGGCTTTGTCCTTGTCTCAGTATTGTTGTTGTTTATTTATTTTATTGTGGTTAGTTGTCATTTAATTTATCTTTATTTTATATGGGATAAATTAATGATATTTTGTGGATATGATTAATTGTGAGTAATTGTAATTTTGAATTTAGAGATTGTAAATTAAAATTTATTTAATTAATTAAAAGGTGTAAATTAATATTGGTGATAATTATATATTATATTTTTCAAGATATTAAAATTAGAAAATTAGAAGAGAATATCTTGTAAGGATAATATCATGTGAAAATAATGAATTTTTAATTAAATCAGTGAGATAAGTCTAAGCTTTTAAAAGCAAGAAAAATAACCAATGGATGGGTTGGATTTTTGAGAAAAAAAATTTAAAAAAAGAGCTTTATTTATTTTCATTTATTTTATTGTGAGAAAAGGAAGTTTTGCTACACACACACCGAGAAAGGTTTTTTTTTGGTTTTTGTTCTAAAAAAGAAAAAAGGATAGGTTTTTGTGCTTCTTTGTAAAAACTAATTCAGAAGTTAGCTGAAAGGAATTTGAGAAGGACCTACAGAGGAAATCTAGTTTTGAAAGAGGAAGAAGGGTTATCGTGCTGTTGGATTCAACATCAAACGAAGGACTCCAGTTTCTTTTAAATTTATTATTTCATTTGATTTATTGTTTTGTAAACATGAATCTTGGCTGCCATATTTGAAAATCAATTTCTCTATTTTTTGAAAGAGGGTTTTGTGATTGAAAAATATGTTTATGCTAAACCTTTGAATCTTCTATAAAAAATTGTAGGGAAACCTTCAGAATTTTGTTAATAAAAAAATTTAGTTTTGAAATTTGTGAGTTGATAGAAAATCAATTTACTAGGGTATTAAAATTGTATACCTATATTTATTCTGTGATTGAAAGAAAAAGAATTGGACCAGTTTTTCATCCTATTTGTTTAGTTATTTTGTATTATTTGGGAAAATATAATTATACACACACACACACACACACACACACACATATATATATATTTATAATTTTGTCCTTCCTATTAAAAAAAAATACAGAAGTATGTAAATTTTTATAATTTATTTTTTGTATTCCATGCTAGTGAAATAGATGAAATTATAAAAATAAAATAAAATAAAAATTAATTTTGTGTTGGGGATGGGAGGTCGGCCAAATCCGTACCACCCATAGCCCCTGTGGTAGGTTGTATGCAGCCACCACAGGCTACGTACAGCAGCCGAGGCTGCTAGACGTAGCTGTGTGGGGGCTATGGCCTCCACACATAGTGGTACACAATACCATGATTGTGCACTGTTTTAAAAACTTTGATTTTTTATGTTTGTTTTCTTTTAGATATATATATATATATATTATATTGTAACGCCCCATCGTGCAAACCCCAAAGGACAACTAAGAATGCAACAATTTTTTTTTTGAACATGAAGTATAAATACTATGTTTACTAATGCAACTAACATAACTACAATTACAAGTTAAACACCTAAGTCCCTTGGGGTACACAAAGCGACATTACGTAATTTACCCAATAGAAAAAATTGATAAAAGTAACTTTCATAACTTCTAACATAACTTATCCATTTAAACATTTATAAAAAGGTAAGCATTAAAACAAGAATGAACCATCTAGAAACTATACAAGATTACATAGCCAATAAAATTTGGAAATAATAAGAACTCATTTACTCATACATAATGCATCATCAAGTATATTTACATTTATGAATAAAGCTTGAATTACAAAAGGTGATTATACAATACATCATTCTACAATTAAATCTCATTAAGCAATTATCCAAGGCTACAACATTGATCTACCCAATACATGGGAGAGTTACATATCAATTTACAAATTATGACAAAAATTCAAATATACTTATGAAAATACATAACTCTAGATCAATTTGTCTCAACAAACTCTACACTAAAAGGTACATCAACATAATAGGGAACCCAACGGGGTGCATAACATGTTCTACCTGACCACCCCCATGCTAGGAGTAGTTAAGAAATGATTCCCGACCAAGAACGTTTACGGTAACACATAAGACTAAAATAAAACATGGAAAGAGAAATCACACATAAAGGAAACCATAACATCAAAGGTCCCCTAACTAAACATGACAACAATAAAAACCAAGTCATAAAAATAAACCACTTCCAGAGGATTCCAATTAAAACAACTAAAATGTTTTACTAGAGGAGAGTGTTATCACATGGCCTTACATGGATTATCCATACATCCTATCACAAGGTGTCACCTCCATCTATGGTTATCCTGACTACCTATCTCAAGGCGCTGCTCCATAGGGTGACTCATGCAGAATCATGAATTTCTCGTAAAGACGAGATCATGATTATACCAACCATGACCTTTTTTGGCCACCTATAGTCTATGGAAGACCTAATAGGCAGATGAGGAATCTATAATTATCTTATTAATGTTAAACTACCAGGTATGTGCAGGATCATCATGGAAAAAACAAGACCTTAAGTGGCAAAAAATTCAAAAAAATCAAAGTTAGGCAACTTGATGTAAAAATTTGAATAAGTTATCTATATTATATTTTAAAATGTTTAAGAATAAAATCTGTAGCAAATTGAATGTATTTT